>CM052885.1:3203306-3221545 GCA_028534135.1 Potos flavus
GGTGGGGAAGAGCAGTGTTCGACGAAAGGTCAGCACAGAACCGTGGCTACTTCCAGAACAGCGCTGAGAGCAGTTGGGGGGCCTGCCCGGGACGAGGGTCCCACAAGTCTAAACACCTGAAACCCGGGGGTCGCGCCCCTTCCTGGTGGGTCTGAAGGGCCGTGGAGCCGCTGGCCCAGGAAAGCTGTTAGAGGCCTGGCGCAGGGCCAGAGGCTGCCCGGTTCTGGAGGGCTGCTTGTAGCTCCCTGGACACGTCCTCCTCCCCCTCCCCCTCCCTTCCCCCTCCTCCCTCCCTCCCACCCCCAGGAGCATGGGACAGCAGAAGGGTACTCCTCCCATTCTGGAGCCCAAGTCTGGCATCACGTGTCCCGGGGCCGAGGGGACCCTGTGCTCGTCTATCCCAGCGTCTGCTGGTGGCGGTCAGTCCTTGGGGCTCCTCGGCCCGCAGTGCATCCCTGCTGCCCTTCCTGTTGGCGAGGCCATCTGTCCTCTGTGCTGCTCTGTATCTGCTGCCCGATTTCCCTTCCGATAAGGACACCGGTCCTCTTGGACTAGGGCCCACCCTCACAACCTCGTTTTAACAGGATGACCTCTAAAAAGATCCCATTTCCAAATAAGGTCCCATTCTGCCGTCCCGGGGGTCAGGGCTCCACAAACAGCACGTTCGGGGTCACGGTTCCACCCAGGACAGTGTCCACACGCGCACCCCCGTGCGGGAACGAACTGTCGTGAGGCCGCGTTCCCCCTTCGCGGCATTTCGCCGTGCGTCTCTGGGCGCGGCCGTGCCCCGGCCTGGGCTTCGCGTGCATCCGTACGGAGTCGCTGGGAGTCAGAGCAGGGCGAGGGCTCGGGGACCCCGCTGTCCTGCTCTGGCCTCTGCCGTGCAGGGAGTGAGGACCAGCGGAGGGAAGGTGACGTTGCCCAAAGGCGTTTGCCTGAGACAAACCTCCCCAGAGGCTTCGGCGTCACAACCTCGTGCTTACTCTGCTCCCGAGTCTGCCGCGTGGACAAGGGCCCCCTGGGCACTAGGGCGGTGGACGTGGGGTCGGTGCCGTGGGGACGTGGATGTGGGAGTGGGCTGGCGCCTCCGCTGGAGCTCGGTCTGGAGCTCACGTGCGTGTCCACGCGGCCGAGCTGCCGAGCCCCAGGGCGGCGGGTGGCGAGCGTGAGCGCCCCGGTGAGCGCCAGGGCGGGGTGGAAACCGGGTCACCGTTTCAGCCTCGCCTGGGTGGTCGCACCTTATTCCCTGGGCCTGTTTACTCAGGCGAGTGAGCCGCGTGTCCCCGGGGGGCCCGGGCCACACCGAGTTCTTGGTAACAGGTTTTCGTAGCATCGAGAAACACAGAAGCCAGGACACGGGGGTCCGCACCCCGTGCTCTCGCTCAGGAAGGAGCCAGGAACACCTTTGTGCCAGCTCCTCTGGCTTCGGAGTGCAGCTCTGAGGCCCCGGGCCCCCCGCCGTCCCCGATCGCAGGGACGCGGGAGTGGGCTCTCACGGGCCTCTGCTCCTCTGTGGTGCAAGGCGGTCCCGGGTCGTGCCGGCCTGTAGGTACGGTGGCAGAGGCCGCCCACGAATTAGATTTGGGGAAAAGGGTCAAACGTGAGTGGACCAGCATCAAAAGGAGAGTAATCACAAAACCAGCGGAGCGTGGGACGTATGAAGCGGGGCACGCAGGGACCTGTCTCTGGGGACTTGCCGAGGGACACGGCGTGGGGCGGCAGAGCAAGGGCAGACCGTCCTCTAGAGCAGGGGCTTGTTTTGCTCATCTTTGTGTCCCCTACGGCCCCGGCCCCGTGCCTGAACTGGACACACGCACCAGGATGAAAGTGGGAGCGATCAGTTTGGCTTTCTCGTGACGGGTTCTCGGCCCCCCTCTGCAAAGCCGGCAGTCCCCGGAGGGACCCGTGCCCTTGCCCCTCGGCTCCGGAGGACAGGGAGGAAAGGGGCCCGTCTGGACGGCCCCTGTTCTCCAGGGATCCCATGGGAGCGGCTCGTGTCCAGGCTGGTCCAGCGGTCCAGCGGCTCGTGTCCCAGGGACCCAGGGGGCTGGCTGGTGACCGCTCAGAGAAGGAACCGTTGGTGCAGTTGGGAGGGGATGTTACTTGTCCCCTCTTTACAGGACACAAAAAAGCTGTTAAGAGGAGCGGACCCCAGACCTGGAGCGGCTGTGTCTGCCCGGGGGTGCAGGTGGTGCCGTGGCCTCCCGCTTCTGCCCGGGGTCGGCTTTGTCCGCTCCTCGGGGAGAGGCTCCTCTGTGCGGCCCGGGGCCTTGCCCAGCGCAGAGCTCGGCCGCGCTCCAGACCTGGCCACAGTTCACTGTGCTGTGACTCCCCTCTAGGTGGTGATCGGTCGCCACCTGTCATTTGTCAACGTTACAAAGTTCCTGCTCCTTAGCTTCCCTGCATTTAGAACTTAGGTAAAATTGTTTTAGATTTTTTTGAGAATTTTAGTGTGCGTCCTCGTGGTCGTCGTAGGCTGCTCTCACTATTTTTGTGGGACTCAAAATAGCACATGCCAGATACCTCCTGCCCAGAACCTGTCGTGCGTTTTCTCACGAGGTGTCCTGCTGTGAACAGAAGTGTCTTCGTCACGTAAAGGTTTTGCACAATTCCATTTTGTCCCACGTGATGTTACGTCGTTTATTCTGTGTCACAGGGTCTTGTGCGGACACGGTGGTCTTGCACACAGGAAGCGGCAGTCTCGGGGAGTTCTGGAAGGCTCTGGGTGCCGGGTGCGAGAGATGCCCTGCTTATCCCCCGTGCAGCGGGCTCGATGGGAGCACGAGACACTCACGTGTCTGCTCTTCCGTCTGCCCCTCGCCCGTCCCTTTAAACACGGTCGCTGTCTCTGGTGCTGGCCCAGAAGCCGGCGTCGTAGGTCAGGGGTGCGAGGTCCGTTACCTCTGCCCTAGATCCGTCTCTTCCCTGGGATGCCCTCGCCCGGCGGGGAGGGTCTCGTCCACACTGGCTCTTCCTTCGCTTCTGAGCCGCGAATCCTTGGGCCGCCCCCTTCCCTGCAGTGAAGGGGGAGCTGCCTTTTAGCCAGCGGATAACCGGTCTCTGCGTGCACACCCGTGCCTGGATCTGTGCCCACGAGCGCCCGCGGGGGCCAGGCCTAAGGGCGGGAGTGCAAGCTGCAGGCAGCCCGGTCCCAGAGGCCTCGTGCAGGGAGCTGGCCTGAGGGTATTTTTCACAGGGCTCCGTGAAACGGGCACAAGCGTCGTCTCTTGTACGTATCCAGGATGTCCCGTGCCTTCTGTCTTCAGCAAATCCTGAGACCATTGGCATTTTTTTCTGGGCATAGATTTTGCACTGGTGAAACGAGGATCCTGGAGTGGACTATAATGGAGGGGTCAACGACGACTTCTTAGTCTGTTTATACGGCGGTGGGACCAGCCCTTGTGACCCCAGCAATGGGGAGCCCTCCTTGTGCGCTCCCGGTCCCTCCTGCGGCCCCCCCTCGGCTCCCAGCGGCCGCTAGCTCTCCCCGTGTGCCGTCAGAATGAGTGTGAGCGGAATTTAGATCTTCCCTTGAGATCCCCTCCTCCTCCACGTGCCCCTCATTTCGGGATGTGCCCCTCCAGCCTCCATGCTGCTCAGACAAGAGGCCTGGGTGACCTGGACCCCCCACTTCCTCCCAGACTCACGCCCCTGCGGCCAGTGTGTCTCCTTTGTGTGCCCCGAACCCCACTCCCAGGCTCGCTCCCCTTCCTGCTTCCCCTCAGGCAGCACCACTGTCCAGCACTCTTGGAAATGCGTTGGTTTGTCCGGCCAAGGCTGGCCCTCCGCCCTGTGAAACTCACGGCCCATCTTGCAGGCACCTTGCTGTCTGGGTCCCCAGAGCACCCGCGGTGCATAGGTGGAATGTGGGTGCCCCAGAGCCCTCGGGATCCCGGAGAGGAGTAGAGGGAGTTGAGGAGAGGCCCGTCTAGACGGTGCAGGCAGCCTGTTGGGGGCCCCCCCAGGACCAGCACCATGGGATACGAATCTCCTGGAGAGGGGTGCCGTCAGTCCATGCACCCGTCCCCATGATGCCTGCATCAGCCCCCCATCCCTCTCTACCCTACCTGGGGCCTTCTCGGACGCCCAGCTTTTCCTGACTCTCTTACAATCCTGTGCTCGCTTTGGCAGCATATATACTAAAATTCTACAATCCTGACACTCCTCCCAGGAGTCCTCCTTTGTTAGGGGCTGCATTAGGGCCCCCCAGAATTCACGTCTTGCAGCCTTAAGCCCCAGTGCCTCAGAACATGACCATATCTGGAGGGGGGTCCCTCAGAAAGGTGATGAAGGGACAGTGGGGCTGTTGGGTGGGCCCTGATGCTGGGTGACTGGTGTCCTTCTAAGAAGAGATGAGGGCACAGACAAGCACATAGGGCCAGCTGTGTACGGATGGATGCCCCTTGGTCTCCGTCCCCTCGCCCCCGAGGATGGTGAAAGGACAGATGTCCGGTGTTGGGGGCCCATCTGCGGTGCTTGGTTCTGGTGGCCTGAGCTGATGAGTGCCTTCGAGTGGCCTTCTCTTCTGCACACAGATGGTGGAGTGGCTTAATTCGGTTGCTTTCTGCAATCTGCTCCCTCCCCGGGAGGCCATCACTCGCTCGAACATGTGTGCTGATGGTCCTGAAATCTGCTGGCTTCTCCCCAGAGCTCCAGATTCATGGACACACTGCCTCATAGATATCTTCACGTGGGTGCCCGCCGGTCGCTCAAACTCAGAACATCCAAATGGAACTCAGCATTCTTCTCTTATTACCAAGATAGCGCAGTGGTCCCCTCCAGCCAAAACCGGGCACAGGGTCCTTGGATCCCTTCGAGTCTTGCTGATTTTGCTTTCTGAACATCCTTCCGGTCTGAGCGTCTTCTCCCTGTCGTCCTCCTCCCTCCCACCTGCCTGACCTGCTGGGAGTCCTGGAAGGGGCTCCTGGCCCCTCCTTCCCTCCGGTGGACCATCCTCCACAAGGCCCCTGGAACTCACCTGCTCCCTTGGTTTCTCAACAAGACGAACGGTCAGCTTCCGAGCGGTGATCCTGCGCTCCGTTTTGGCTCTGCCGGACTCGGCCCCGGTGTCTTGCCTGCGCACGTCTGGTTGTCTGCGTCCCCCCTGCTCAACCAGGCTGCCCGAAGCCAGTCTGAGATTCTCTCTTCCTGCCGCCCCGGCCCATGTGCACCTGGCTCACGCCGGTGGAGCTGCCGCCTCCCCGGGGAAGCTCCCCGAGCTTCCCAGCACCTGTTTTCTGCATCTCGAATCTGTGTCTGGGCGGTTTTCACCCCTTTGTCGCGACTGATAGCTGCCTGCCCCCCTGCCAGAACCTGTTCTTTCAGAGAATAGAGCAGAACCTCAGGAATTCAGAGCAGCAAACATTCACCAAGCAGAGGAAAGAGGGGCTCTTACCAAGGCGGGCGGGAGAGAGGCGGGAGCTGTCACCTGCTGGGCGTGGGTGTAGCCTCGCACTCACGTCCTGGAATCCCTCGCCTCAGGCACAGACCTCCAGGGGTGCCATAGTTGGTATTTAACTGCTGGCTCCCGGGCAGGGGACGCCCCAGTCTGCACTGTTGCCCTGTGGGCTGCTTCCTGTGGTGTGAACACTCCCTTGGTGGCTCTTTCAGGCTGCCCCCGTGATGTCCCTGCAGGGGGAATTGGGAAGAGCCATGTGAGCAGCCTCAGCCCTCGGTCCCTCACCCCCGTCACCGTCCCAGCCTCTGCCGCATCTAGCCCATGCTTGCCAGGCACCGATGCCATGGGCGGATGCCAGGCTTCCGTGAATTAAAGACATTCTGTGCATTCTCCATACATATCTTGGATTTTGGCTGCTTGTCCCCCAGCACCAGAGTGTGGCTCATAGAACTCTCCAGACGAGGGGATTGAGAGTGTACTAGTTTCCATGTGGCTGGTTCATCTCCTAAACATCTGTCACATGTTTACTGTGGGAGACGCAGGGGGCCGTGCGTGGCCGGAGAACCTCAGCCGGGCCTCGGACGCCCCGGTTGCCAGCATGAACAGTGCTGCGGTCCTGGCCGGGACGCCCTTGGAGCGTAGACCTGCGAACCCACCCGTGTCTGCTGCTGTGACTGACCCGGGGCCTGACACACGTTTGTAACACGCTCAGCGACTGGTGGTTTCTGTTTTGTGATACTTGCTTCCTATCTCATTCTTGACCCCCGGCTGCTTTCCTTCTGGCAGCATCTGCACCCTCCTGTCACCAATCGGCGAGAGATGGGTGTCCTTGCTTACGAAACAGCAGGCAGAGTAAGAGGCCAGAGAGGGTGAAAACGAAGGTGTGTTATTGGCCAAGAATGAGAGCATTTGGTCAAGGATTTGGGGATGTTTTTAACTGCAAAGAGTCCCTGGCTTCTTTGGGACTGACCGTGTGTTCCAAGTGGTAGGGATTGCGGGAACGCCCTTGAAATAAGCCCTTTGTGGCGTTTTCATGTATTCTGACGTGTCGGTGTGCCTGCGATCTTAACAAAGCCTGACCTACCACTCCCCGGAGCTCTGCGCGGACACTACGCTCACGCGGATGGACCGCAGCAGCCGGCTGGCCGGGAGACCTGAGTTCCTAGCGTTAGCGGCATGCTGTGTAAAAGCGGCGTGGTGTGCGTACCACAGTTTTCAGGAGGAGATCTAAGTGAAGGTGTACTTTCTTTCACACATCAGTGTTCCCTGGCCTCGTATCCTGCTTCAGAGCCGATAATGGCCCTTAGAGATCTTGCACCTCGTTTATTTATTTTATCTTTGAGAAAGATGAGGCATGGGGCGCCTGGGTGGCTCAGTGGGTTAAAGCCTCTGCCTTCGGCTCAGGTCAAGAACTCGGGGTCCTGGGATCGAGCCCCGCATCGGGCTCTCTGCTCGGCAGGGAGCCTGCTTCCCTTTCTCTCTCTGCCTGCCTCTCTGCCTACTTGTGATCTCTCTCTCTGTCAAATAAATAAATAAAATATTAAAAAAAAAAAAGAAAGATGAGGCACAGAGACAATAGGGAGTCTGATTAGTGTGCGCCTGCTGTCGTGTATTTATCACCGTGAACACTAGGTGGCGGTCTGACTCTGCCCGCAGATGGCCCCTAGGGAGGCCCTGTGCCTGGGGGGTGTGCCGCCAGGGCCAGAGGCTTTCAGAAGAGACACCAGGCTCTTTTGACCAGCCACACTGCCCGACTTCCCTGACAGCCGCCTACATTTACTCACCCCTGGGCGTAAGCGCGTGTTATAAAACAAAGCCAAAACTCGGAACAGTTTTGAAAGCAGTCCTGGGTTTTAAACTCTGGAAATGTCATGGGTCTGCTTCCTCCCCGATGCACTGTGCCCGAGGCTCTCCTGTTCTCCCATCTGGAATGCCCGACCCTAGGCTTTCCGGTGCACTAACCACCCCTTCATCTTCGTAATCTCCATCCTCCTTCCTCTTAGCAAATGTCTGACCCTAGGGCTCCTTTTCTACCTGGAACGTGATGCAGTGTCTGGAAAATGTATCATCACTTGGTTAAATCTCAGTGTCTTTCCAGCAAACTGGGTGCTCCTCTAGGATCCATGATCTGATGCGTTTCTGCATCTGTAATACCTAGGACAGTGTCTGGCTCAGGGGAGGCTTGTTGGTTAATTAGATGTGTAAACGGATGGTGGTTTGGGTGCTTAGAAGAAGCGGGGAGGAAAGGGAAAGGAAGAAAAATAAAGAAAGGGCAGGGGGTGTGGGGGGAAGGAAGTGAAGGGAAGGCAGTATTGGTGGATGGGTGGGTAAATGAATGGACAGATGATGGATGGGTGGGGGATAGGATAGGTGATAGATGGGGGGATATATGGATATATGAGGATGATAGGGGGATGGATGATGTATGGGTGATGGGTGGGTAGATGGGAGGATGGATGGATGGTGTGGATGGGTGCATAGATGAATGGATGGGAGGATGATGGGATGGCTGATATATGGATGATGGATGGATGGATGGATGGATGGATGGAAGAATGGATGGATGATATATGGATGGATGGATGGGTAGATGATGGAAGGATGATGGGGGATGGATGATATATGGATGATGGATGGATGGATGGAAGAATGAATGGATGATATATGGATGGATGGATGGATGGGTAGATGATGGATGGAAGGATGATGGGGGATGGATGATATATGGATGGATGGATGGGTAGATGATGGAAGGATGATGGGGGATGGATGATATATGGATGGATGGATGGACGGATGGAAGAATGGATGGATGATATATGGATGGATGGATGGAAGGATGATGGGGGATGGATGATCTATGGATGGATGGATGGGTGGATGGAAGAATGGATGGATGATATATGGATGGATGGATGGATGGGTAGATGATGGACGGAAGGATGATGGGGGATGGATGATATATGGATGGATGGGTGGGTGGATGGATGGCTGAGTGGATAGATAGCTGGGGGGGTGGATGAATGGATGTATGGGTAGATGAATAGTGGATGAGTGATGGGTGGACGATGGGTGCATGGATGGATGGATAGATGATGGATGAATGGATAGATGGGTAGATGGGTGGCTGGGTGGGCGCATAAATGGATGATGGATGGGTAGAGGATGGGTGGGTGGATGGTTGTGCGGTTTATACTTCAGCTCTGGAACCTGCAGACTAGCTACCTTACCCTCTGCTCCTGTGTTTCCTTCTTGCAGGTCGTGGGCATTTTTGCTGGATTTGGGCTCCTGCTTTTGGTGGCCTCGCCTTTCCTGCTCTTGGCCACTCCATTTGTACTTTGCTGCAAGTGCAAGTGCAGTAAAGGTGACGACGACCCGTTACCCACCTAGAGGAAGGCACGATGCTGGAACAAGACCCCTGCTTCTGGGAAGCGTGGCTCTCCCCCACCCCACCCCACCCTGCCGTCCCCTCTCACTAAACATCTTTCTTGCCTTATGTGCCCCATTGAGCTTCACAGTGTCACGCCGGATGCCGTGATTTCAGGGACTGATGTCAGAACGTCTGCCGAGGCCCCGGGTGCAGTCACCTGGGCGTGGGGAAGGCAGGCTGGCGTGGGGAGGGCACGTCACCACAATCCGTCTCTGCCGACTTGACAAGGGAGGTGCTGCACGGAGCGCACCGGGCGGTTTTCTCCCAGTGGGGATAGACTAGGAGCGTCTGGTGGTTGCTTAAGAGACCCTCTCGTGCAAAATGTCGTCCGTCTCCTCCTTGGCGTCAAGATGGCACCACGTTGCTGAGAGAAGAAGTCTTTTGAGGACTGCAACTCACTTCAGACAGAATCCAATAATTCTGACTTGAGAAAAGCACTCTGTTTATGACAACCGTTTTTATTACTAATGGCATTTAGTGAAATCCTTTTTAGAAGGTGTTTTTTTGTTTTTGTTTGTCTGTTTCTGTTTTTTTTCCAACTGAGTTGTGAAAAATCAACAAGGTGCATCTACACCATCCTATGCCTTTCTGGAAATGTGCATTTTAGGAAGATACCGTGAAATGACTTTTCTGGCTCGGCCACTTTTCAGGAGATTTAGAAAGCCTTATGCGCTCTTTGTGTTTTTCTTGAAACTTGTAACGACGTTTGAACACGACAAGCAGTGTACTATTATAAACGTGGGTTCCTCTGTTGTTGCATTTCTTAAAAAATACCAGTGTGTTTAAAAGGAGTATCTTCATCATTACATTTTCCTTTTGTTGTCGTTGTCTCTTTCTCTCTCTCTCTCTCTCTCTCTCTCTCTCTCTCGGGGCTTATCTCTTCTCATCCAGGTATGAGTAAATATTTTTTAATGTTTTGGAAACCAAATGCTTTACTTGGGACTTGTCCTGCTGGGAGTCACTGTGGCTCGGCTGCTCGCCGCAGCCTCCTCGTGGAGACAGTGAGAAGAGAACCGGGCTCTTGCTCCTTGCCAGCAGGGCTTCCTGGCAAGACGGGAGGACTCCCGGGAGCTGGGGGAGAAGCTTCTTGACTTGCAGTTTTTGAAATGACTAAGTTATTTTGGAGCAATCTGTGTCTTACACAGTTCCAAGTGCTGTTGCTAACCATTTTGCCCCGCTGGAAAAACCCTTCCATTTCACTTAGTTATTTCGAGTAGGAGATCTTACCATTCAGCCGCTCCCAGGCAGGGGTTGACTGGTCCCACAGCAGCAGAATGAGTGGATCCATAAGACTCAGGCTCCATCGGTTGATGTTTAAAAAGTGGAGAAAGCGTATTCTTCGCAGAGAGCTGGCTTGAGTAGGACTTTTAAAGCCACCAGCACCTTTAAGGGGCAAACTGATTGCCTTGAACTTGGGACTTCAGAAATAATAGAAAGGCAAAGGTTGTAGATTTCTTAGAGCGGAGCTTTTTAAAACTTCCTACACATTCCACAAAGGAGTGAAATGGAAATGAAATCAGACTTGTTTGCTCGCTGCAAGCCAATTTGTAAAACGTGGTGATTTTCCTGGTGTGTTTGACTTCTACGTTTGTGTGTTGACCCCGGGTCCTGGTTTGCTCCCCTGTATAGAAGCATCTTCCTTATCTCTTAACGTTGGATAGATCAGAAGATCTATCTCTCCACCTGTAGTGTTTATTATCTTTATGAAACTGAAGCCATTAGGAAACTAGTCTGTGTCAAAATCACATTCAGAACATTCTCTTTAAGACCACGGTTGAATTTTTAATTCAGTAACAAAACAAGAACACGCATAAGATCATCTTTTCAGTAGAGCCTGGGTGGTGAGTCTCTGTAGCTCAAATTCCAGGAGTCCTAGGATCTAGTCGGTGGCCCAGACCGGGACCCGCGGATGCACTTGGGTAGCCAGACCCTTCCAAATGCCTATCAAAGATAGCAGCAGGCTCGTGGCTGTTTCCAGCGCCCACGGGGCAGGCCTCACCCCACCTTGGTCCACCTTTCCTGCACGAGCTGCTTCCCATTGCGTGTTGTACAAGTCCTCCCAGTAGTAGTGCCCCTTTCCTTTGGGGGTGGAACCAGAGCCTTTGGAAAGGAGGCATTCTCTGGGCTCGAGCTCAGATGTCTTTATTCTTAGCAGATTGGGCCAATCGTCTAGCCTGGAGAAATCCACAAGCAAATCACGCACCTCCATAGCCTCAATCATCCTCGTGCCTTCACCTCTGACACATTTCCCAAGCGCGTGTTTCGACCCCGGTAGGGACCACAGGGATTCTGGGGCCGGGCACAGCCGAAGTCACACCTGCTTTCCCTGAGTCTTTGCACCAACCATGCCTCCAACTGCTTGGTTTGATTTCATAGTCCCACAACTGAACTCATCTGTTCCTTAGGAAGATACCAGCAGGATTGCATTGAGGTCTTACCTAAACTTGCATTTCCCCCGCTGACTCCTTCGATTTCGGTAGGGAATGCCGTTCCCATCGTTCGCGGGGATGCAGTAGTGAGCGTGGGTGATGTAATATGTAAACAGAATGTGGGGAGATGGCCCGCGTCTTGGATTTTAACCGTACCATCACTCCCAGGGGACACTTGGGGGGTTCTGCGCTTAGTAGGGGGACTGTTCTACGGCAGAGCCTGTCTTCGTTGAAAATTACATTCGCTTTCACAGATGGTTTTCGTGCTAACGTTCTGGGAGCACATGCATGTTTATGTCTTTGGAGGCCTTGAAATCCTGGAGGGGAGGGAAGAAGTTAGACCGCGGCTGACCTGACTGGTGTCTGGTTGGGGTGGTGCAGGAGGGCGCAGCTGACCTTCGGTCCTCTGTGTCCCTCTGACCCCGCTAGAGGTCACGGGGTGACCTGGTCTCTTGGTCTGGCTGTGCCATGCACTGTGCAGCCCGGCCCTTGAGCTTGGTAGCGGTCGCCGGAGGCCGGTGCCCTCAGAGGAGGGGGCCCTGCAGATGTTCACGTAGCAGAGATTGACTCAGGATCTGACCATAATCAGATCCTTCGATTGCATGAGCCACCGTCCAGATCCGTTCTTCCTCACCCCCAGGAGTTGCCGGAGACTGGGGCATCATCGTGTGACACCCCTCTAAAGGGGAACAAATTCTCTTTTACTACATATTATTCCATAAAAACAAAAACCAGTTTAGGAACCGGGCCGATTCCTGATTAGAACGCAGGGCCCACGGGGAAAGGGAGTCTCAGCTACACAAAACTTACTCCAAGATGAATCTATCTTTTCCGTCTATATTGCAGAGTTAAAAGTTATTGAACCGATTCGACGAGGACAATTTTCCCTTGGTAGTCTTTAAAAACTAGGGGGTTGGAAAGAACCAGGGAGGGCTTTTTGTATATTTCTCAGATTCTCATTTATTAATAAATACCCCTGTATATAAATATAAATATATACATATATATAAATCACAGTGAAATCATCAAGGGAAAACATTTTGCATGTATAAAGCTTCATGAAGGTCTCTTTAAAAAAATACCAAAGCTTGTTTGTTCCTTCTAATTAATCCAAGCCCTTACGAAAATACACGAAATGAAGAGATTATGGCTGGTGTTGCCAAAAATGCCAAATGGAAGGAAGGGCCTGAACTCAAATATAGTTGCTAAAGCGTCGGTACGAGGAGATCCTCCTCCGGTTTGTGCCCTCCCGTCTTCCACACTTCTGGGAGCCTTCGGCGGAGGAGCTACTTGCCACTCGCCTGACCTTTCCTTCATTCTTTGCTCCCTTTACCATGGGTGTATTTTAATCTTGTATAAACCTATGCATGAATGGGTCATGCACATGTATACAGTACGTATTTGACACGCGGTGGTGAAAAAACAAAAGTTCAGTTTGTGTTTTTTGAAATGTCAGTCCACTCTGTGCCACTAACACTGTGATGTATAAAAGAGCTGAATGCCTTTTAATGTTGTGTTTTGTACTTTGGAATCACATGGAAGAGTTTGATTTGTAATTTCAATACATCTTTTAAATGTATTGTGTCTTATGGAGTTTGTCCCCCCTTTAGAAGGGATTTCTTTTTAAAAGAGATTTTGGCTGGAATACAGGTTACTTTTGTAAATCCTGTCTGGCTGCATCTTTCGTATGTTCTTCGTTGATGCCTGGCCTGGGGGACTGAAAATATGATGATTGGAGGGGAGGAAGAGGAAGGGCAGGGTGGAAGAGGGATCTCCCACTGCTGGGAGAAGCGCCTTCCTATTGGGAGGTTTTCTCTGCTGGCAGTGCTCTCAACTCTTGGTGCCACATGGATCTGAGTGGCTGGGTAAGTGGCCACGCGTCCTCCTCTCCTCCTCGTGGTGCCAGCCCGGTAACACGGTGTCAGAAAGCATCTCTACCCGGGCTGCCTCCCTGTCTGAGACAAGTACTTACAATCCTATCAGATTTGATGGGCGTGTCATAACCAACCAGTATCCTTTTGCTACTGGGGGAAAGAAAGAACAAACACAGATGCGGTTTGTTTTCATAGTAGTTCTGATAACTCACCTTGATTTTCATTCTTTCATTTAAGTTTCATGGGAGAAATTACCTTAGTTGACATGAAGCCGCAGGCTAGGAATAGGCACCTGCTCCTGGTCCTACGGTTGCATTTTAAAAGCCATCCTTAGAATCTTAAGGTGCAGATCACAGGAGGTGTATTTTGTTAGCCAGTGATTCACTGCTGGCCACAAAGACACTGTTCCTAGTCACTAGGAGCTCCTGGTCTGCAGGGGACGCAGATCGGCCGAATAGTGATGAGAACAAGGTGTGGCAGGTGCTCTGGTGGGCACTCGCACAGCCCTCAGCCAAGGGGCAGGTCAGAGGAGGCTGCTGGGAGGACCCCGTGTGTGACCTGGGTCTTGCTAATGAGGAGATGTCAGCTAAGCAAAACGCAGGGCAGGGGTGTTTGAAGGAATGGCCAGTCCATCCAGTGCAGGAGTTTGGTGCAACTGGTATACCTGGGGGCCAGTTATTCCCGTGTCCAAGCTCGAGGGCACAGTGTGCAGAGCTCGGGGGCTCGGCCTTCATTCTAAAGCTATGGGGAGTGTGGCCGAAGGCTGCCATACAAATTACTGCAGACTGGGGGCCTTAAGCAGCAGGCATTTATTCTCTTGTGCTTTTGGAGGCTGGAAGTCCCGAGATCAAAGTGTCAGCAGGGTTGTGGGTGAGGGTCGTGAGGAAGAATCTGTTCCTCGGCTTCTCCTGGTTTGCTGGCAATCCTTCACCTCCCTTGCCTTGGAGATGCGTTACCCCAATCTCTGTCATCCTCACCTGGTGTTTTCCCTGGGTGCATGTCTGTGTGCCCGTTTCCTCTTTCTGAGGACACCAGCCATTGTATTTGGGCTCACCCTGGTCCACTATGACCTCATCTTAGATCTTAGATCGTAGAAGACTTGATCGTCTTCAAAGACCCCATTGCACATTCACAGGTCTTGGGGGCTAGGACTCCAGCATCTTTTCTGGGGACACAACTCAGCCCATAACAGGGCGCATGGCCCACGTGGACAGTCCTGCCCCGGCGAGGCCAGTCAGGGAAGGCGGACAGGAATAAAAGGGGAAGGGCTGCCCAGGGGGGGTCCAGAAGCTCCTATTGCTGAAGCCCCCTCTCCCCGAAACAGTCCTTCCCCACGCCAGGTGGGCTTTGATTCCTCGGGCTAACCCGGACTGCAGGAATAGCCCCAGAGAACACTCTGCTGAGAAACAATGACTTTAAAGGAAAATAAATCCGTATGTGTGTTGTGTATATAAGCCTGTGAGTTGTCCTCCCCCCATTCTCTCTGTGGTGGCATTTACCAAGATTAAAGACTCAAGGGAACCCCAGATCCGAGGCACCAGAAGTGGGGCTGTGCTGCTGGGCAGCACGTGTGCGGGGAAGGTCATTGTGTTGAGTCAGTGTGTGTAGGCATCTCTCGGGGGGATGTAAGTTTCGATGTGGCCAGACCATGAGACCCTCACTGGGCTGCCAAAGTCAATGAGTGACTCAGCCGCTCAGAAATAGCAGTCACTTCTCATCACTTGGTTTTTGCAACTTGTTCCCTTTCTTAAGTCGCTCTGGTGTGCATTTTAGGGATGGGGCCGGCACTGGGCGGGAGGCAGAGCTCCAGGATCAGGAGTGGGATCTCTAGCGGTCAGAAACAAATCCCAGACGTGCTGTTATCTGGGCACGTGACCGCCTGGGGCATCCGTTTCCTCATTTGAAAACGAGGGTAACAATACCACACAGCATCTTTCTAAGGATAAATGGGGAGGTTCAAGTCAATTGCACAGGAGAGTGGTAAGATGTGAAGCCATTAATGAGTCCTAGCAGTGATGGGGATGATGGTCCTATCAGGAATGCTCGCTCACCTCCTCTAATTCCCAAACACCAAAGCACCCCCCCTCCCGAATATTCTCTTTCCAGAACCCATGACTCAGATGGGGCCTGACCACTTTCCTGCCAGCATCATGGTTCACACTTCCCGGGATACTGATGAGTGGCTATGCAGGACTCTGGTTAACACGAAGGGAAATGGGGTAAAATTCTCTACGTGGGAAACTCAAAAGTCATTCAGTTGTTCCCCTGGACAGTTATCCGTGTCTTTTTTAATACATATTTTTATTTGTTCTATGAACTTATTTTTGTCCCTGACTTAGAAAAATCCATGCAGAACCTGCAGCATCATGTTCCCCATGACACATGAAGGACCCAGCGGGGCATAGTCGGTTCCTACTCCTTGGGATCTCCACTTACTGCAACTTTTATGAAAGGCCCAAAATGTAAGGGGGAATACATTTTGAGAGGTTCTGACAATCGGACTCCATTTTATCTAGGAACTTGGGAAATTAACATTATTAATAGATTTTCATGTTTGTATCACCAACTGCTACTATGGTGGGACATACAGTAGGGGCCTATTAAATGCTTGTTGCATGAAGGGGTTCAGCTGTTGCCGTGTGTGTTTGTGTGTGTGTGTGTGTTTGGGGAAGGAGGGTCAATCACTTGAGGTCACTTGGTTAAAAAAATCAACCATCAAATTTGAACTGGAGGCGTATACACAGTCTAGAAGAAGATATCTCCTTATAGGTATAGAAAATCACTATTATGAACTGAGACCCTCTTATGAGCCAGGCACTTTGCTTATGCCCTACTTTAGTTAATTTCAATGCTCACAGACCTGCCAAGATAATCATTTCCATAACACAGGGAAGAAATGGGGTCTTGAGGAGCCATCACCACAAGTGACACCAATAGGAAGTAGCCACATGGGGAGGGACCCAGGGCTGCCTGCTGGACCAGAGTGGCCCCACTACACTGTTTTCCAGTCCTCCCTTTTCTGATCCGCCCTTGTCAAAATGCAGAGGCATCCCTCCGCGGTGTGTGGTGGCTTATTTGTCTTATCCCCGGGGAGAGGTTGAACTCTGGGTCTGAAGATAGTATCCCATTTGAAGGCAGAAGATGCTGGTCCTACAAATAGTCATCCTGCCCAGTGAGTGAGAAGATGGCCCCAGGGAATCTCAAGGGAGAAATAGTTCTTCTAAAGGCACACGGGCCGCTGTGGATGCTTTCAGATACTGTGAACAAAACATGTCTCACCATCACCCCCCGTTTATCATACCGCGACCTTTCGGGGTGTCTGGATTTGTAGCTGTTCCTCCCAGAGCAACGTTGTGTGCAGATGAAACTGATTCTCACAACAACTGTGGAAGAGAAAATATTATTATTGTCAAAATTCTCCACTTCATAGGTGAGGGAAACTGAGGCTTTTGTTAAGAATGGGCCCAGTAACAGTGACTAGTAGACTGGGGAGCAGAGACCCAACCCCCCAGCTTGCAGAAAGAAAACTCAGGACCTGAGCAAGAGCCCGAGAGCCACGTCCAGGGCAAGGGCCCGTGGTGAGCAGGGGAACGTCTCTTCAGAAAGCGTTTCAGAGACGGGGGACTAGGGCCGCCTTGCTGGGATCAAGGGGAATTCACGACAGCACGAGGACTTTCCAAACTGGGCTTCCAGGACAGCAAAGTATGTCCTAGGACAGGATCACCTCGGAAATGGACATTCCCCAGGCTATGAAATGGAAGAAAAAGAAGAGCAAGGACGAAATTGAAAACCACAGACGTAAATGTTGGCAAGGGCCACTCAGCACCTTCTGGAAGAGATTCGCAGTAGCCGAAGGCCGGGTGTGAACGGGCAAGTCGTGGAGGAAACACGGCGGACACGGTGCCATTGCTCCTACCCCGGACACCTGCTTTAGGGAAGTCACTGATAACGAGAACACCAGGAGATGCGGAGGACAGGCCCTGTCCTCGTGGGACTAAAGGTCTAGTGGGGTTTACAGGTAAACCAGCCACCGTCCTACCTGAGAGCACAGGGACCCTGGCAGGACCTAAATTTTTTTTTTATTAACATATAATGTATTATTTGCCCCAGGGGTACAGGTCTGTGAATCATCAGGCTTACACATGTCACAGCACTCACCATAGCACATACCCTCCTCAATGTCCATAACCCAGCCACCCTATCTCTACCCCCCAACCCCCCAGCCACCCTCAGTTTGTTTCATGAGATTAATAGTCTCTTATGGTTTGTCTCCCTCCCTGGTCCCATCTTGTTCCATTTTGTCCCTCCCTTGCCCCTACGACCCCCCACCCTGCCTCTCAAATTCCTCATGTCAAAGAGATCATATGATAGCTGTCTTTCTCTGATTGACTTATTTAGCTTAGCATAATACCCTTTAGTTCCATCCACATGGTTGCAACTGGCAAGATTTCAGTTTTTTGATGGCTGCATAGTATTCTCTTGTGTGTGTGTATATATATATATATATACATATATATGTATATATAGCTACATATACACATATATATGTATATCTATATATGTGTGTGTATATATATAGACCACATCTTCTTTACCCATTCATCTGTTGATGGACATCTAGGCTTCTTCCATAGTTTGGCTATTGTGGACATTGCTGCTATAAACATTCAGGTGCACGTGCCCCTTCGGATAACTACATTTATATCTTTAGGGTAAATACCCAGTAGTGCAATTGCTGGGTCGTAGGGTAGCTCTATTTTCAACTTTTTGAGGAACCTCCATACTGTTTTCCAGAGTGGCTGCACCAGCTTGCATTCCCACCAACAGTGTAGGAGGGTTCCCCTTTCTCCGCACCCTCGCCAACATCTGTTGTTTCCTGACTTGTTAATTGAAGCCATTCTGACTGGTGTGAGGTGGTATCTCACTG
This sequence comes from Potos flavus, assembly GCA_028534135.1. Lineage (NCBI taxonomy): Eukaryota > Metazoa > Chordata > Mammalia > Carnivora > Procyonidae > Potos > Potos flavus. The sequence continues at coordinate 3,221,365 of CM052885.1, forward strand.
AGGTTTTGATTTGTATTTCCCTGATGCTGAGTGATGTTGAGCACTTTTTCATGTGTCTGTTGGCCATTTAGATGACTTCTTTGCAGAAATGTCTGTTCATGTCTTCTGCCCATTTCTTGATTGGATTATTTATTCTTTGGGTGTTGAGTTTGATAAGTTCTTTATAGATTTGGGATACTAG
>CM052885.1:3222045-3242524 GCA_028534135.1 Potos flavus
TTCTACTGTTCTTTTGGTTTTCTATTTCATTGATTTCTGCTCTGATCTTTATTATTTCTCTTCTCCTGCTGGGTTTAGGCTTTCTTTGCTGTTCTTTCTCCAGCTCCTTTAGATGTAGGGTTAGGTTGTATATTTGAGACCTTTCTGTTTCTTGAGAAAGGCTTGTATTGCTATATACTTTCCTCTCAGGACTGCCTTTGCTGTGTTCCAAAGATTTTGAACAGTTGTGTTTTCATTTTCATTTGTTTCCATGAAGTTTTAAAATGCTCCTTTAGTTTCCTGATTGATCCATTCATTCTTTAGTAGGATGCTCTTTAGCGTCCATGTATTTGAGTTCTTTCCAACTTTCCTCCTGTGGTTGAGTTCTAGTTTCAAAGCATTGTGGTCTGAAAATATGCAGGGAATGATCCCAAACTTTTGGTACTGGTTGAGACATGATTTGTTACCCAGGATGTGATTTATTCTGGAGAATGTTCCATGTGCACTAGACAAGAATGTGTATTCTGTTGTTTTCGGATAGAATGTTCTAAATATATCTGTGATGTCCATCAGGTCCAGTGTGTCATTTAAAGCCTTTATTTCCTTGTTGATCTTTTGCTTAGATGATCTGTCCATTTCAGTGATGGGAGTGTTAAAGTCCCCTACTATTATTGTATCATTGTTGATGTGTTTCTTTGATTTTGTTATTAATTGGTTTATATAATTGGCTGCTCCCATGTTAGGGGCATAGATATCTAAAATTGTTAGATCTTCTTGTTGGACAGACCCTTTAAGTATGATATAGTGTCCTTCTTTATCTCTTATTATGGTCTTTGGCTTAAAATCTAATTTATCTGATATAAGGATTGCCACCCCGACTTTCTTTTGATGTCCATTAGCGTGGTAAATTGTTTTCCACCCCCTCACTTTAAATCTGGAGGTGTCTTTGGGTCTAAAGTGAGTTTCTTATAGACAACATATCAATGGGTCTTGTTTTTTTTTTATCCATTCTGATACCCTGTGTCTTTTGATTGGGTCATTTAGCCCATTTACATTCAGGGTAACTATTGAAAGATATGAATTTAGTGCCATTGTATTGCTTGTAAGGTGACTGTTACTGTATATTGTCTCTGTTCCTTTCTGCTCTGTTACTTTTAGGCTCTCTCTTTGCTTGTAGGACCCCTTTCAATATTTCCTGTGGGGCTTCTTTGGTGTTTGCAAATTCTTTTAGTTTTTGTTTGTGCTGGAAGCTTTTTATCTCTCCTATTTTCAACGACAGCCTAGTTGGATATAGTATTCTTGGTGCTTTTATATATTACTGCTCTAAATATATCATTACAGTCTCTGTGGATAGGTCTGCTACCAATCAAATATTTCTACTGCTATATGTTACAGACCTCTTTGTCCTGAGCTGCTTTCAGAATTTTCTCTTTGTCACTGAGACTTGTAAGTTTTACTATTAAATGATGGGGTGTGGACCTATTTTTATTGATTTTGAGGGGGGTTCTCTGTGCCTCCTGGATTTTGATGCTTGTTCCCTTTGTCAAATTAGGGAAATTCTCTCCTATAATTTGCTTTAATATAGCTTCTGCCCCTCTCTCTCTTTCGTCTTCTTCTGGGATCCCAATTATTCTACTATTGTTTCATCTTATGGTATCACTTATCTCTCGAATTCTCCCCCTTGTGGTCTAGTAGTTGTTTATCTCTCTTTTGCTCAGCTTATTTATTCTCCGTCATTTGGTCTTCTATATCACTAATTCTCTCTTCTGGCTCATTTATCCTGGCAGTAAGAGCCTCCATTTTTTATTGTACCTCATTAATAGCTTTTTTAAATTTCAGTTTGGTTAGATTTTAGTTCTTTTATTTGTCCAGAAAGGGATTTTATTTCTCAAGAAAGGGATTCTTTAATATCTTCCATGCTTTTTTTTTGATCCCAGCTAGCCCCTTGATAATCATCATTCTGAATTCTAGTTATGACATATTACTAATGTCTGTATTGATTAGGCCCTAACCATCAGTACTGCCTCTTGTTCTTTTTTCGTGGTGAGTTTTTCTGCCTTGTCATTTTATCCAGACAAGAATAGATGAATGAGAGAACAAAATACTAAAAGGGTAGCAATAACCCCAGAAAAATATACACTAACCAAATCAGAAGAGACCTGAAACTGGGGGGAGAAAAAGGGGAAAAGCAAGAAAACAAAAAACAAAAAATGACAACAACAACATATATATATATATATATATATATATATATATATATATATTAGCCTGGTGAATAGAACAGAGCCACACACTTGATTTTGGATGTATTTGGGTCTATTAGAAGAAACTACCTCCCAAAATTTTAAAGAAAGAAAAACATAAAAATAAGAGTAAACACGATGAAGGGATGTAAAGATGTAAAGATGAAAATTAAAAGATTCTAAAAAAGGAATTGATAAGATAAGAAGTTCGTTGAAAAAAGAAAAGAAAAAAAAAGAGGAAAGAATGTGATCAGGCTGGAGATTAGAACAAAGCCATGCACTATATATAGGGTATATTTAGATCTATTAGAAGAAACTGTATCCCAAAATTTTCAAGGAAAAAAAAAAACCTATATGTATACAAAAAATAAGGTTAAATAGAATGAAGGAATAAAATATGACTATAATAATGAAAATTTAAAAATATTTTTAAAAAGGTATTGATAAGATAAAAGAGTTAAAAAATGTTAAAATAGGAAAGAGGAAAAATTTAAAAAATAGAATAAAAAAAATAAAATTAAAAAAATTTAACTTTGAAAGACTAAAGGATCATGGGGAAAAAGCCATAAATTCTATGTGTTGCTTTTTCCTAACTCTGGAGTTCTGCAATTCTCATTGATTGGTGAACTTGGTCTTGGCGGATGTTCATGCTGATCTTCTGGGGGAGAGGCCTGTGCAGTGATTCTCCAATGTCTTTGCCGGAGGCGGAATTGCACCGCCCTTGCCAGGGGCCGGGCTAAGTAATTCAGGTTCGCGCTTGGAGCTTTTGTTCCCTGAACGCTTTCCGTACCGCTTTGGACGCCGGGAATGAAGATGGCGGCCTCCCAGTCTCCGGCCGGAGGAGCCGAGAGCTCGGGGCCCCGCTCCTCAGTGCGGCCTCGGAGAAAAGCCGTCAGTCCCTCCCGTCTCCCTGGTCTCCGGCCGCGCTCCGAGCTCACCCGGCCTGTGACCGAGCGTTTCTGTCTCCGGCGCGCGGCCCCGTTTGGAGTCTCCAAACCCAGCAGATTCCTGCCGCCGCTCCCGCGCCGCTCCTCCCGGAGGAGGAAGGAGGGGTCTCTCCGGATCTGCTGCTTGTGTGTCCCTGCTGGAAGAGCAGCGGCCCGACTGTGCCTCTGATGACAGTGTAAGGTAAGCCCGAGCTGAAAGCGCTCTCCTCGGCTCCGTCTCTGTACCCAGCTTCCCCGCTCTGATCCCTGGGATCTCTGCCTCACTCAGACACCCCTGGTCTTTTTTGACCCTGGGTCCTGAAACCATACTGTCCCCACGAGGGCTCCATCCCCCACTTAACCTCTGGAGCGCTGTCCCTCAGTGGAGCAGACTTCTAGAAGTTCCGATTTTGTGCTCCCCTGCTTTACCGCTTGCCGGGAGCCGGCCCCTCCACCCGCACGTCCTACCTTCTGGAAAGTGGTCGCTTTTCTGTTCCTAGAATTGCTGCTCTTCTTCTCTTCTGTCTCCTATTAAGTTTGTAGGTGTTCAGAATGCTTTGATAACTATCTAGCTGAACTCCTGGGACCTGATGATATTTGGGTCCCTACTCCTCCGCCATCTTGCTCCTCCCCTCAGGATCTGAATTCTTAATGGCAAAAGCAATAGATGAGAAGTGACTAATGAGGTCACATAATGTCTCTTTAGGGAGAGAGAATCGCTGGAGATTTTGTGTTCTCTTGCACCTAACAGTGAAGATCCTGCAAAACAATCCTTGTGATCCACAAAGGGAAAAGGACAAAAACTCAACCACACTCGGCTACGGGAGAAATTTTCCGGGACAGGAGGATAAAGGTGCAGGTAAAGTATAATCTGTTTCTCTATTCTGCACCACAGATTCGTCGGCCACACACAATGACTGTTAGATAATAATTTAATTTTTTTAAATTAATGACAAAGGAGTAATCAGCATGTTAATGAAACTCGCAGATGATACTAGATGGGGAGTTACTACAAACACCAGTTGGGAGAAGCAGACAATGCAGAGGGGCAGAAAAGAAGGAAAGTTACAACCAAGCAAACTTCTGGTTTGCAAAACACAAGCGAAAGCACCTGCAAAAAAAACCAAAAAAACCCCCCAAAACCCAAAAACAACACCTGCTGTGGGGAGGTGCAGAGAGCGAGGCAGACACAGGTCTGGAAGGGAGAGGAGCTCTTAGGGGGTAGTTTTGCCCCCTGACCGCTGCCCAGCTCAGCCCTCTGCACTGCTCCACCTCAGGGTCGTTTGCCTTGGAAATGTCGTCTAGGTCATAGTAGCTCTGGATTTTGCAGCAACTCCATTCCACTTTCCGCCCTCAGGACTCTGAGCAGCGTTCCCAGCGGCACCTGCAAGCTTTCCCTCCTGTTAGGGAGTTCCCTTTGCATATTTTGTGGACGGTCCTTGAAGCCAGGATTTAACTCACATCCCACGGCTTTCCCCGCTGGTGGTAGTCCCCTCCTCTTTGCCTCCGCGTCTACCTTGGAGGAGTCAGAGTGTGGGTATCTGCGTGCGTTGCTTTGGGGACCACTAACCCTGAGCACCAGAAGCTGCCCCGCAGTCTGCGTGCCTGGCGCAGCGTGTGGGCAAGCTCCCTTTGGAGCTCTTGGTTCTGTGGAGCCTCCATCTGCCAAGATCCCTGACATTCCCTGCCCGGGATGGCGCAGTCTGGCCCCCAAGAGCTCCCGCCGGTGTGGTGTCTAACGAAGAAACACGCCAGCTGCAGGTGAGCAGGGAGGCTTTGGAAGTATGTTACAGCCTGAGCGGTGGCAAAAGAGAGGGTTGAAACTACCAAGCTCTGTCTTTGGGTCACACGACACTCTCTCTATCCCTTCTTGGAGAGGGTGACACCGAGCATTGTGACACTGAACATTGATGACACCGAGCATTTATCATTGATGTCATTGGTGACAAGCTATCTGACCGCCGACTCATTTTCTCTTGACCTGTCCGGCCCCATTTTAAGCACAGCCCCCGATGCCCACTAAAGGCTTAGTATTTGTGGAGTGAGTGCTCTGGAGTGGTGCATTCCAGAAGCAAGGTTTAGGGACAGCTTAGTGAGGAAGGACTTTCCGGTCTGGGGGGGCAGAAATTGGGGGGACCCTTGAGCAAGAATGTTACAGAGGTGTACCAGGCTTTCAGGGTCCGGAGACCTGGGATCTCATCCACAGTTCATTCATTAGCTGAACAAACTCGGATGAGCATTGTCTCTGAGTCTCATGTTGATTTACCGAATTGTGACAATAGTCCCCATTCTGACTACTCCATTGGAGGACATAAGCATAATGGATGGGAAGTTACTGTTTGCTTTTTAGAGTGGTTTCATTCTTCTGTGGGGATTGCAGTTAAGATCGTACAATTCCTAACAGTCTTAGAATGATCAAATTCCAGTTGCCCTCCCATCAATCGGAATCTATTTTAGATAGTGCTGCTAGTGCTGTCATCGTCCCTGGGGGTGGGCAGGTGGGAAGTGGAAGGAACCGCAGTACATTTCCTCATAGACATCTCCCCCGAAGAGTTAAGCAGGTATCTGTCAGAGGACACAGGGATTCAGAAAGCAGAGGGACCCGTGGGTCGGTAGCGGTTGGAGGAGCTTCCTGGAAGAAGAGCAAGCGGGACGGAGGGGTGAGGGGGCTGTAGGTTCAAACGGAGGAGATGCGAAGGCACTGCCAGGCGTCCAGCTCCTAACATGCTAGGTGCTTTACACACGTGACTTAATCCTCCCAACACTAAAGAGGCAAAAACAACGACCTTCTTAGTATGAGTACCGACAGTGTGCCAGACCCCGTGCTAGATACTTAAGGTACGAAGCTGAAGCAACCTGGTACCTGGGGTGCGACCACGGGAGGACTCTAAGAGCCAAGACCGGGAGGTCAGGAATGGACGCAAGAGAAGGAAAGTAAGAATCAAGACAAGGGTGCTCCAGGCAGAGAGGATAACACAGGAGCACAAGCTATGGGGCCCGTTGTGAAACAAGAGGGTGCGTATAGGGAAAGTACAGAGACAAAGCTGTGATCAGACCGCTTTTTAGCTTTGTATTAGGGGAAAATTTCAAGCATAGACAAAATGCTATAGCACAGTATAAGGAACCCATATGAACTCAACGTCCGTCTTCACCCATCATCAGATCATGGCCACCGACGCTCATTTCTCCATATCTCATTCATTTTCTCCATATCTCGTTCTTTTTCTCCAGCTTTATACTTTGAAGCCAATATCAGATACCTTATGATCAATCTGTAAATATTTCCCCAGGTGTTTCTAAAGGGTAAGGACTCTATCAACCGTAACTCTAATACAGTTATCCTATCTAAAAAATCAAGAATTATTACTTGATATCACAAATCTCTAATTGGCACTTAAATTCCCCTATTATTCTGCAGATTTTTAATTAGTTGGGTTTTTAAAAAAGATTTTACTTATTCATTTGAGAGAAAGAGAGAGAGAGAGAGAGCATGAACAGGGGGGAGTGGTAGAGAGAGAAGCAGGTTCCTCGCTGAGCAGGGAGCCCAATGCAGGACTCGATCCCGGGACCCCAGGATCATGACCTGAGCCAAAGGCCGACACTTAACCACCTGAGCCCCCCAGGCGCCCGTATTAGTTGGTTTTAATCAAAGGTGCAAACATTGCAGCTGGGCTTACCTATGCCTCTTTGATTCTGTGGCTTTCTCTTATCGCAGATGTTTCTCCTTGCAATATTTTTTATGGATGTTTCCTAGCCATGTTTCCTATAGAGCGCCCCACATTCTGTGTTTTGGGGACTGCATTCCTGTGGTGCCATGTGCATGCTCCCTGAGTGTGGCAGTTACATCTAGAGGTGCATTCATAAAGCGCCTAAAGTGGGTAGACGAGACCCGAGGGGGCCTGTCAAGGGTTGGCGTGGATGAACCAGGACCATGTTGTGTCATTAACCTAAGGTTTTAGTTCGCTGTTCTGGCTCTCCCGTGTTCCATCTTTCCCCCGCCACCCCAGCCCAACCCTGTCAGAGTCAGGCAGCAGTGGGGGCGTCTACACTCGGGGGTCTGGGTAGACTTATGGTGCCAAACATGAAACATGCAGAGGAAAACAGGACTTTCGATGGAGATGCAGAGTGGAGATGCAGATGGAGGCAGATGCCTGGGTCAGCGCCGGAGTGTCTGGGTGCCAGTAAGCAGAGGTCCGGTGTCTGACAGCAGTCCCCGTCCGTTCTCGTGGGAAGGCATGCTGACAGCTGAGAACCCCAAACTTCCCCACCCGGTGCTTTGTGGCCGTGAATCTTAGCCCGAAGCAAAGCCAGCAGGGGTGAGGGGGCGACCCTGAGCCAGGTGCCGGGGGATGGGGGAGGAAGAGCCCTGGCTGAATTACTTAGGAAGAATTGTTTAAAAGTGGATTTTCTGGAGCGAAAGGGGTGCTGGGGGCGGACGAAGGCCATGATGCTTTGCAGAATCAGATCTGGAAAGGCGGGTGCGGCTGCCGGGGATGCTGCTCCGGGGACCGCCGCCCGTGGAAATGCTTATTTTGGGCACATCCCCGTCGCGATGTGTTACCCACTTCTCACAGGGGCGGCCCCTCGGGCTAAGGTTTAAAACGGGCTTTCTAGACGGAATCCGCTGTTAGAGGGAGGCCACCTGCCCGCGGTTCCTTCTCTCCCACGCACTGGCCTTGAGCTTTGCTCGCCCCTTCTCCTCTTCCGTCTTCTGCCCTTCGCAGGACTTTCTTCCAAACGTGTGCAAGTCTGCGCTCTGAGACTCATGTTTTTCTAACTCTGAGGTTTCTGGTTGGATTGTGCCGTAGTCTGTGTTCCCAGAAAGAGGTCGCGGGCCGAGGGGAGATTGACAAAGACAACGCGGCAGCCGTCCCCGCGCGTGAGCGTCCGTGTGACCGCCAGCCTTTCTCGGAGCCTCTGCAACCTGTAGGGCTGGATGCTTCTTTTGCTCCCGTCAAATTCCAAAGGCCTTAGCCCTCTGTCGTCTTCCCCTCCTGCCAAAACTACAGCCAGATTAAACCAACAATGACGTGGAGGGAAAGGCCACTCTGTTTTTCTGGGGCTCCAGGTGACCGGCCCAGATTTAGCTCTGATTTCCCCCGCTCCCTAACCACAACCCCGCTGTCCATCATCGCCCCAAACCACGACAGAGATGCCCCCGGAATTTCCTGCCTCTCTTCTCACCTGGAAGTTCTCTCAACCCTCCAAGAGACTCGCTCAAGTCCCTTCCCAGATAATGCCTTCTCTGTGGATCCAGCCAGCGCCCCGCCCCACCATCGGGACCACCTTCTGCAGCCCCTCCTCCCACCCACACCCCAGGACCATTTGGTCCAGCTGCCAGGTTGGCACTTGAGATTAATTGCAGTGACAGATTTAGGAGTCTGCAGCCTCTGTGGAATGTATTTCCTTGAGAACGTAGAGCCTGCGTCTGCCCTTTATTTTTCCTCTTGTCTAGGAGATGGGCACCGAATGATTTCCAAAAGGGTGGATGGAAACTCTAGAATCAAAAGCAAATAAAACAATATTTGGATGACCTGGGGCCCTGCTAACGTAGTGGCCTGAGGAGCCCTTCTCTGTCCGCACCCAACATCACAGGAGCTGATCCCAGAAGCTAGATAGGCTGCTCGCATTCAGGCCAGAGCGTCATTATCAGGTCCAAATTCATTCCCGAGGTCTAGGCAGAAGCAAAACGTGGCATTCTGACAGCTCATACCAAGCTCGCTTAGGTAAATATTTTTCTGTATGGTTTTATGGGTCTGAGTTGGGGTCTGACTTCCAATGTCAGCACGGGGCCCCGATGGGAGTATAACATTCCCGCCAGGCTTCGGTTGAATATTTATGACTGCTCTGTAGTCGCTGCCTTCTATTGTTCCTGGAAGACTTTGATTATTTAGAAAGTAATTAATCATATTCCAGGGGAAAGCGCTGGAGCCAAGCCCCATGGTGAGGTTTCTGATGGCTTTTTCTCCCCAGATAAGCCAAATAATAACATCAACCAAAACGTTCCCAAAGAATTGCTTATCTCCTGTGTCAACCTGCACACATGTCCACGGGCCAGCATGGGGGCCCATTACCAAGCAGCCTGTTCAGGAAAAGCACGGGTCAGGAGTGAGGCTCCTGCTGCTAGACTTTGCTGATGGTTAGCACACCCATTCTTGGGAGTTCACGATTTAGACCCCATGCCCGGGCCTAAAATTCCAGCTCACACTTACTTCTGTCTGGTAAGGATATCGTTGCTCTTCAAATGACCCAACACAAGAACGAGAAATCCTTCTAGAGTCTCCGAAGTTAACCGGCGGGAATGCCTGCTCTGTGCTTTGGGCAATGACTTGACAGGTACGACCTGTCAAGTACTAGATGTAGTGTAAGTCATCTATGTTTTATGGTCGGCGTTTTCCCCCATTTTATTCCCTTACAGATAAAAGAGGTAAGAGTGCATCTGTTCGCCATTGATAATTCACAGATCATCCCCAAATTCAGCAGCTTAAAACAATGAGAATTTACCGCTGCCCATGGGTCTAGTGGTCAGGTGGACACATCTTCCAGCCCCTGCAGGGCTCACCTGGGCTGCTGTCACTAGCTGCACGTCAGCTGGGCCTGTGGTTCTGCCGATCGAGGCTGGGGCCTGTCCTGTCTTTCGTGCTTCAATGGGGACAGTTGGGCTGACTTGGCTGCGTTTCATGGGGCTCTCATTTCTGGCCATTTTGGCACCATTGTCCTCAGCCTGGCTGGGCAAAGGTCAGAGAAGGCAGGGTCTCCGGAGGTCTAGACTTGAAACGATTTCATTTTAACCCTGCTGTGTTTTCTGGTGTTTTGGTGGTGTCGTTTCATTTTTGTTTTTTAACCAAAGCAAATCTCAAGAACATTTTAGGGTTAAAAAGAAGTAGGGACTATATTCTGCCTCTTGATGGGAGTGGCTATAAAATCTCATGCCGAGGGGGTGGACAGAGGGAGGACCTCCATGTGTCGGTCATAGATGTGTGCTTAGTAATGATGCGGAGGACTCGAAGAAGGGTTTTCCATCCCAACAAAGGAAGGTCACAAGGCTTTGCACCCGTGGTAGGAAGGACATCATTGTCCCGAGTTAAAGTAAAATGATCATAGACCTCTCTGGGGGAGAGGGAGATAAACGAGGTTCGCTCACCATTGATTCCAGGGCACGTGTGTTAAGCGAGATGGCTCGGAGGAGAGCATCGGCGATCCTGCAGGAGGGACTATGAGAGAACAGAGTCAGGGACGGCAGTCTGGAGTCAATACAAACATCTCTTGCATTTCCCATGCTTGTTTCATGTCTGTGATATTGCTTGGCCGTAGCAGCAGAAATGGTAAAGGTTAACATTCCCTGAGTGTTTAACAGGCCCCCAATCTGGTACCTGGTGGTCCAGAAGGCACCTCTTCTTCTTTAAAACCCTCGCGAACACCGTGACTTTGGTACTCTCATTTCTACCTTGTCCCCGAGCACAGGGCACTTAGAAACATGAAGTTCTCAGCCCGAGGTCGTGCGCCTCGGCGTGGGGGGGACACGACTGGTTTTCGGAGGCAGCCCGCTGACTCAGCATGTGGTGCTCCCATGTCCGTATCCCTTCAGGCTCGTGGGCGACCGGTATCACCTCAAGCTATATCACGCACGAAGAAGGAAGGTGGATTCAGGACCAGGACACAGGCAGGTGTGCAGGGGGTCTCCTATTGGGGCAGAAAAGGGCCGTGGCCTTTATGGTGAACTCAGAATATTCTCCATCCTCTTGCATTGATGTCTCTCCCTTCACGAAGACCGACTTTGTTGGGTTTCCCACACATCAGGGTCCCGGCAACAACTACTACGTCGTTTACTCTCGTCAAGGATTTAAGTCGGTGTGGGAATCCCTTAGTTCCTATGCCAATTCCCGGAGAAGAACAAAGATTGGAAGGAATGGATCAAGGGCCTTCATCAGGCCAAATCGACTGAAGCCAGGGGCCGGGACCGATCGTAAGAATGGCTGCTTTCGTTTGACCACTGCAAATGGGGGCAGCTAGAGGGGCAGGTCCCTGAAAAGTGGGATGGAGTGACGGGAATCAGAGATAAAATAGCAGGTATACATTCTACATGATGTCTAATTTCTGTGCTCCCTGAGAGCCAGGTAGGTCACCCCACATTTTAGTTTTTTAAAGTAATCTCCACACCTAGTTTGAAAACGTGCATGCTCACCAGAGTGCTATCTAGTAGGAATTTTTTCTACCAGGCTTCCCTCCCCCCCCATTGTTCCAGTGTTTCCTATATACCCTCCTCAGTACCTTCTTTCCTTTCATTTCTTTCAAATGCTGTCTCCCTTCCATCTTTTCTGAGTGTTTCTGACTTTCCTTCTCTCTATCGCTTGCTACCTTCCTCTCCTCCGCATGCTTGTGTCTCTGCCTCTGTACCCTTCTGTCTCTGTCTCTCTCTGACTCTTCGGCTTTTATTCTGGTGGCTTAAACTAGACTGTCACTGTGGGAATCTCCAGCCATTTAAATAATCACAGCCTAGTCACCAGGGCTGCTTCTCCTCTTCCCAAATTCTGGAGGGACAAGCACAGGGGATTTGTGTTCAGGGGGCTGCGAACTCTCACGTCAGCTCGGACCCAGGAAGCTTCTGGTGAACGCTCTCAGTCCACACGGTGGTGAAGACACAGTTCTAACTGGTCCGATTGAAGATTAACTCCCTGAGAGATTTTAGGATTTGTGCCTGAAACAGCTTAGCTCTCAGTATGCCGTCAGTGGTTCTTGGGCCCGTTCTCAAGATTGTAAAAGGTCCTTTTCCCGTGTGTGGACGTGCTAAGATAAAGTTATGCACAGCCGTGTCTCTACTGGAATGCGGTGCACGGTTGAGAAAGTCCGTCGAGATTTCCAAGTGATGGGGCTGTTTCAGTATTAATGGGACTGGATCGAGGGACGCTAGGAGACTTCTAGAAAAATGGAGCTCTAAACACTGCCGCACAGACACTAACATGCAGGGTTTTTTTCCTCCTGATTGAGGGATAATTGACATAGAACATTATATTGGCTTCGGGTGTGCAATATGATGATTCAGTATTTGTTAATATTGCAAAGAGATCACCACAGTAAGTGTGCACAGGGAGCTTTTTGAGTGAAGGACCCTGTGGGGGAGAATGGCATCCGCTCTCTGGAGCGTCCGAGCCTGTGTGGATTGGATTATGCCCCCAGAATGCTAGGTGGAAGACCTCCCCCATGCTCTCTGTGAACGTGACCTTCTTTAGAAGCAGGGTCGTTGCAGATGTAATCAGATTAAGACTGGGGTCATTCTGGATGACTGGGGTCTTTGTAAAATGAGGAAAATTCAGACACACACAGAGAACACTGCGTGAAGACGGAGGCAGAGACTGGAGCTGTGTCGTCACAAGCAGGGGGCACCGTGGGCACCGTGGGCACCGTGGGCACCGTGGGCTGCCAGCAACCCCAGAGGCTGGCAGAGGCCTGGAAGGCTTCTCTCCAGAGTCTCGGAGGCAGGCGTCCTGCGGCACACCTTGACCTACAACGGCTGCGCGGGACCCGCGGAGGTCCCCAAGGAACCCCGAGCTCTCGCCACACGGGCCCTCGCCGGCTGCTCCTTTTGCCAGTGATGACTTCCCCGTCTTCCCCCCCGGGGAGGTCTGCTCAGCCTTCAAGACTGGCTCCCAGCAGCTCCTGTGGGAAGCCTTTCTCAGCCTCCCCCTCTGCCAAGTCTGCCGAGCGCTCTCACTGCGGGGAAATCACGTCCTGTTCACACCAGATTGCAGAGGCGTCTGTCACTATTTGGAAATCGATTACGAGCTTTGGAGGGCAGGAACAACCTCACGTTCCTGTTTGTGTAAAGACGGACAGGAGGTCAGAACACCGCCCCAATGCCGGATTCGGAGTCACATTGGTCACGCGAGGGTCTGCACGTGACAAGGTTCTGGAAGAGGCAGGGAGAACGACCTAAGGAACAGGTGACATTTTGAATGAGCATGAAGCCGCCGTCGGGGATGACGGTGTGTCTGTGGGAGGTCTGGCACGTCCCCCCGGTGCCAACAGAGTCACGCGCTGCCTGGCACAGAGAACGTGCCACGTAACTGTGGTTGCATCTGTGGATGTAAAGGGTAAGCTGCGCGATACTCGTGAGGCACGAGGCCGTGCCAGGCCCTGCTCTGAGTACATCTGGGGCGAGAACTCCTGGAATCCTTTCCACACTCAGGAGGAGGGCACTCGCTCGCTCCCCGGGTGAGAAAACGGAGGCCTAAATTGGCCCTCACAGGGTCACCCCACAGGGGATCTGGAAGGTTCCTCCAGCTCTTCAAACCCCGGGTGCGCTGGGTGTGAGGCCGTGAGGGAAGGCCCCCTTCCAGGGCCAGCTCTCTGGAGCCTGTGCTCTGCCCTCAGCCCCCCGCACCTTCCGGAGAGCCTCTGCGCACCCCTCCGGCCCCGAGCCCACGGCCGGTGCGTTCAGGAGGGATGTGCAGCTTCCCGGGCACAGCTCCTCACACCCCTCCCCACAGCCCACGCCGGACCCCTGCACGGAGCCACTCGCCTCCACGGGGCAGGCGTCCCGGAGCCTGCCACCAGCACAAACCGAAGCTGGCGGATTCCGGGTCCCGCCCGAGAGCCTCCCTCACACCGCTGCCCTCCGCAGCCTCGCGAGAGCTGTGGTCACGCGGGGCCTACCTGCGCCCCTGTCCTAACCCCCCACACACCCTACAGGTGCACGAGGTGGCCACGGCCGCGTCAGACGTCCCCGTAATGCTCAGTTGCAGGAGCTGAGTTCCCGTTGACTAGCTCACATGTTACTTTTGGAGACATTGAGAGAAATATAAGACTTCATCGCTTTAACCAAATGTTTTATTTTTTTCTAAAGATTTTATTTATTTATCTGTCAGAGGGAGAGGGTGCAAGCAGGGGGAGAAGGAGAGGGACAAGCAGACTCCCCGCTGAGCAGGGAGCCTGATGCGGGACTTGATCCCAGGACCCCAGGATCATGACCTGAGCCGGGCTTAACCGATGGAGCCCCCCAGGTGCCCCTAAACAAATATTTGTAGCCAGTGATTTGTTGTTGTTGTTGGTGGTAGCAGTAAGTATTTTCCTAGGCTCTTAAAAAGGTCTGTGCTTTTGAGTTTAAGAATTAAACTTGTTGGGGCGCCCGGGTGGCTTGGTCGGTTAGGTGTCTGTCACAATCTTGCAGTCCTGGGATTGAGCCCTGCATCGGGCTCTGTGCTCAGCGGGGAGTCTGTTTCTCCCTCTCCCCCCGCCCCTCCCCCTGTGCTTGCTCGCTCTCTCTCAAATAAATAAAGTCTTTAAAAAAATGAATTAAATGTGCTGCAACTCATTCAGTGTCTCTGCTGGTCTCTGGGTCATAAGCTCTGTGGGCCCGAAACAGCTGCGTCTCTGTCACTTGCGAGACCTCAGGGCAGAGCAGAGTGCCCAGGATAAAAGGACAGCCCTCTCTGGGGGGAAGGAAGGCATTCCTGTGCCTTTAGAATTTCTTGGAATGACATGTGACTGAGTGATCAGAGAATGATGGGGAGGAAGAGGTTAGTTTTCATTAGGCCTTTCCTATAATATAGCTTGATTTTTTTTTTTTTTTAAGGTTAAGTCTTGTTTGGTAAAACTTTTATTTCTGTCACCGATACATGGACGTGCGTGCTGCTGCTGCAGTCACAAGGGTCGCTGACAAACCTCGAGGCATCCGCCGTGTTGTGCTCAGGGATGCTGTGGGCGGCACGCTGGGCAGGATCTGTGGGATCGTGCGTCTCTGCTCCATGACGTCTGTGGCCCCGGCTGGGAAGTCAGAGGCTGGGAGTCTTGGTCCCGGGGGCCGCAGTCTCGAGGAGGCGTCCTCACTCCTGACTCATGACAGATGCTGGCCGGGGCCTCGGCGAGCTCTGGGCTGGAGCAGCCCCACGGGGGTCTCCCGGCTGGGGCCAGGGTGGGCTTCTCCCAGCGGGGCTGCCGAGCTCCGAGCAGACGAGGCTGAAGAGATGGCGTTTGGGTCACCTGGCCTCCAAAGTCACATGGTGGCACTAACGCTGTGGGCCCCTGGTCGAGCCCATCACAGAGGTTGTCCGGGTTCAAGGAATTGGGAACAAACCACAATCAACACTGTGTCCGTCTGTTCCGATGGACGTGTAAGTCGTTTCCATGTTTTCCGGCTTCTGTACACGATGCCGTGGGGAGCACCCGTGCCAGTGTCCCCGTGTGCCCCTGGGGGTGTCGTTGCTGCGTGTGCTCAGAAATCCCAGCCTTGCCCTGGGTTTGCGGGGGGTAGATGGCCCCCGCGGCTGAGGGGTAGTCGTGTGCCTGAAGGATGCGTTACTGTGTAAGGAACCCTCTGTTCATGTAACTGCTTATCGCTTTGTCTTCCAAGTGACATTGTGATTGATTTCTACTTTACTAGAAATTCTTTGTGAACAGAGCTTCCCCACACTGCTGTATTATAGACGACCCTGCTGCCCCACTGCAGCCCTTGCTGGCTAATTATTTCCTCCAGCGCCTCCTGGAAGGAGAATGAATGGTCCGGGGGACACGAAAAGCATTCTAGAGGCTGGGGCGCGCATTGCCGACCTCTCGGATGCTGTCCTGACGAGCCGGTGGGGATGCCGGCAAACTCCTCGAAGCCCCATTAACAGGGGCGTATTCAGTTCTCCTGTATGTAATTAGGGAAGATGTGGAGCACCCTAGCTTAAGCAGTCATCAGTAGGATAATGACCCGTTGGCCGAAGCCCAGCCTCAGACCCAGATGCCCTGCGGGGTGCAGCCAACCCCCTCCACGAGCCTCCAGGGCGCTGTTCCCCAGGAGTCTGGAGCCCCACCTGTCCCAAGGTGCACCTGTAGGGAGGCCTTGCAAATGAGCAAGGCTTCCTGGACCAGGAGGAGGCCCACTCTGCCGGGGTCCTTGGCGACAGAGGTCGTCTACAGATGGGACTGATAGTTACATAGTATCACACGGCTTTGAGGAAGCACCTTCCTCCCCAGCAGGTGGAATTCTTGCAGAAATAGTGCCTGCAGCTTGTGATACATTTACTGAGCCTTTAGTGTGTGCCAGGGATAGATGGGTCGATTTGGGGGCAGTTTCTCAGTGGGGAAGCTGGTCTACAAGATAGAGACAGATTTTGGGGGAACCTTTGTAATGGGTGGGTACCGACGGCGGTCAGGGCCTGTGCAAATGGATGCAGCGGGTTTCCCCGTCCCGCTGTGATACAAGACCCCCCTGCAGAAAGTACAGTGGCCGTGACCTGGGGTGGGGGGAGGGGTGGTCCCAGAGGAGCTAGTGTTTAAATCAGGTCTTTTTTTTTATTATTCATATATAATGTATTATTTGTTTCAGGGGTACTTAAATTGGGTCTTGAAAAATGTTTACGAGACAAAAAAAAGAGGGGGGTAATTAAAGGAGGGTCGGTTAGTTTTCAAAGGTCCTGTGTACACTGGGACATGAACAGGGAAACGATGTGGTACTTCTGGGGCGGTCCATCCAGCTGCTTAGGAAAAGGGGGCAGCGAGCGGGTTGGATGGGGGGCCCGGGGTGGGACCGTCGGTCATACTGTGGATGGTTCCTGTTCCTGAGCACAGAGCCTGCTTCTCGGCAGAGCATGGAGTTCTTCTTCTGAATTTCTGCCCCAGAGAGCGCTTTTGTTAGAGACCTCTTGCTGGGGCCAGCCCTGAGGCTGTGGGCATGCAGGGGCGGCGGGGGGGGGGGGGGGGCAGGCATGCCGGCCCTGCCCCAGGGGAGGTACCCCACCATTACCAACGTAGGTCACAGGGCTGCCGTCCCGCTGCTGGGACACGGCCAGTGCCCTGCGGTGCTAACGAGCCTGCCCGCAGCCCACAGAACCCCGCAGCCCACAGAACCTCGCATCCTCGTGTCCACCTGCAGGGAGGCAAAGAAAACAACGCTCTTTGACCCGGTAATGCTTGGACATTCCCATTGGCTTTGTCCATTTGTGTGATTTAGACCATACATAGTTGAAGGCAAGAAGATTTAGGTGTTTTATCCAGAACTCTTGTCATCATTATCAAAGTCCCTATAACGGAGCATCCCGTTGGAACTGTCTTTCAAAATTATTAAGATTTAATTTTTTAGAGTCAATTTAGGTTCCTAGCAAAATGGAGAGGAAGGTGCAGATTTCCTATATCCTCCCTGCCCCCCACGCCACACAGCCTCTCTCACTGTCCACGTCCCCCACCAGAGTGGGACATTTGGTACAACTGAGGAACCTGCATTAATGTATCGTCATTACCCAAAGTCCGTAATTTACGTTAGGGTTCAGTGTGGGTTTGGGAAAGTGTATAATGACACGTATCCATCTTTAGAAAATCATACAGAGTGTTTTCACTGCCCTAAAAATCCTCTGTGCTCTGCCTGTTCGTTGCTGCCTCCCCCAACCCCTGGTGACAACGATCCTCGTCCTCCCTCCATAGACTTGCCTTTTCCAGAAGGTCATGTATTGGAATCACACACACGAAGTCTCTTCAGATTGGCTTCTCTCACGTAGTAATGTGCACTTGGCTTTCCTTCATGTCTCTTCAGGACGTGATAGCATGTTTCTTTCGAGCACTGAGTAGTAGTCCGTGGTCTGTACGTGCTACAGTTTAACCATTCACCTGCGGAAGGACATCTTCTTGGCTTCTAAGTTTTGGTAATTGCGAGTGAAGCTGCCACACCCATTCGTGTGCAGGTGTTTGTGCGGGCGTGTTTTTTTTTTTTTTTAAGATTTTATTTATTTATTTGACAGAGAGAGATCACAAGTAGGCAGAGAGGCAGGCAGAGGCAGAAGCAGGGCCCCTGCCGAGCAAGGAGCCCGATGCGGGACTCGATCCCAGGACCCTGGGATCATGACCTGAGCCAAAGGCAGTTGCTTAACCAACTGAGCCACCCAGGCATCCCTGTGCGGGCGTGTTTTCACCTCCTTTGGTTAAATACCAAGGAGTGCAAGTGCTGGATGGTGTAGCAAGAGTATATTTGTTTTTGTCAGAAACCACCAGACTCTTCCAAAGTGACTGCACCATTTTACACTCTTCCCCAGCAATGAGTGAGAACTCCTGCTTCCCCACATCCTCACCAGCTTTAGGTGTCAGCTTTCTGGGTTTGGGCCATTCTAAGAGTTATGTAGCTGTAGCTCATTGTTGTTTTAATTTGCATTTCTTTAAGCCACAGGATGTGGAACATTTTTTCACTACTGTCTTTTGTACTGTTGTGTTTAATTCAGAAAGCCCATGAAAATTGGTCTCTAAAGATAGAGTAACATGAATTATTAAGATTACCTTCAAACACATGTTACCTTTCTCCTTCCTCCCTCCCTCCGTCGCTCCCTCCCTTCCTTAGACAGAACATCAGTGGGACCCACTCTGCCGTCCCCTGCTGGAGGGAAGGGGAAGGTTGTGGCCCAGTGCCCGCGAGCAGCTCTAGTTAGCCTTAACAATGTGGACAACACCAGCAGCCCATGAGCTCCTCAAGACAGAAACTATCTTCGCCAGCGCTGGTCGTATTTGCCTTGGCTGGGCCCCTGATAAAATACTAGTGAGGAATCACTAAGCCGTTTTTTTTTAAAGTGTGCATAGATGAATCTTGGGATCCCTGATAATTTACAGTCACCGGACACAGTAGGACTCAAACCGAAATGCATGTTGAAATTACTTGGACCCTTTTTCGAATGTGGAGCCCCACCTAATGGTTCCTAATTTCTAGAGGTGGCACCTGGCAGATAAAACCTGGTAAAGGTCCCCCTGGTGGTCTCGGTAAGCAAATGCGTTTGAAAAACTAAAAGCATCCACTTTCCGTTATCAAAAAAGTCTTCTAAAATTTCCCAAGCATGCAAGTATCTGACATTTTAAAATATCCAGGAAATAAATAAATTTCATGGTTCATGTTTTGGAGGTAAAAGCATAATCTTAGAAAAAGATGGGCTTCTCAGTAATTCTGCCCCTTACCTCTTTCCTATTCAGGCTTTAGTTTGCCTGTTAGATCTTAAATACATTGCAGCCCTAACTGGGGGTAGCTGTTTGGGGCATGATGTTAGCTAGTCTTCCAAGGCTGCTGGTCCGTGGGATGGTCCCTACCCTGCACATAGTCACCTTTGTCTTCTTCCCCTGCCCTCCGCGGGCATTTCTGTTCCTGCCCTAGCCACCTCTAGGCAGAGTGCTTTTCAGTAGACACATCCATGGCGATGAGGGAGCTGGCCGCTTTGGCTCATGCCTCTCCCCAAAGTCAGGCTGCCCTGATGCTGCAGGAACACAGGTTTTTTTGTTTTTTTTTGTTTTTGTTTTTTAAAATTAATTATGTCCGCAGTAATTTTCTACGGAAACCATGGTCGGAGAGATCCAATGGGACCTCCCTTACCTACTCCGAGGGACAGCAGGATGGCCACAGGCTCCGGAACTGGGGAGAATGGGGTTTGTGGCATGCCTGACCCCAGCTTTCTATAAACTGGTGATTCTACTGTGTAGGTCATTGTTGCTATGGAAGAAAATGTACACAAACTTCCCAGTACGTAGAAAGCTACAGGTCAATGGTAAGGGCAAAGCTGATGAAAAGGATCACCGTGACGGAGGAAGGAGAGTTGGGGCCTTAGAACTGCTACAGCGTCCGTGCTCCCCACTTCACGCTCAAAGTTTTCACGTGTGAATTTTAAACAACTCAGTTTGTCAAACCTTGGAATTACAGATGGTCAGAATTCAAAGGACTTCGAAGATCAAGGACTTAATCTCCTTGCTTTGCCAGCGAGCCTCATAAGGCTTAGAAGGAGAAAGGGATTCACCCAAAGTCACGTCTCCCTCTGGTTCCTTCTCGATTCAGTCCCTTTCAATTTAACTTAGCCTGATAGTGCAAGCCTCCAAGACCTGTGGCGTTTCTTTTTAACCTGGTTAGGGGCCCGGAGGTTGATGAGAAGCAGTAGCTGGAAGACTGCATTTCTATTTTGAGGAAATGAAAAGAGGACAGTGGTACGGGTCATTTATTTAATGGGCCTGTTTAATTGCCAGCCCTTCAGGATCTGAGATGCTTGGGGGATGAGTCAGGGATGACGATCCACAGAGTTTGCTTGGAAGAAGTTCACAGCCTGGGGAGGCTCCAGCATCCCGATGAAGGCATGCAGCCGACAGGGTGGGCGTAAAAGCCGCGACTGGAGGTTTAGGGGAGCTTCCCTGGGAGGGCGCTTTGAGCGGAGCCTAGAGGGATGGACACCATCTGGGCACATGGCATTCAAGGAGGGTACCCCGGTTAGAAAGAACCACAGGAGGAGACACAGATGCTGGAACACATGCAAGGAAACTGAGGCTATTTGGTTTGATTGAAGTATCTTATGTTTTCAGGGGAACGTTGGGAAGTTGGATGGGGAAGTAGGTTGGGGAGGA
>CM052885.1:3242624-3359669 GCA_028534135.1 Potos flavus
CTCAGTCATAGTACCTGCAGTTTGTCTTTTTGCCTGCTAGACCAACATTTACCAAACTGGGTTCCAACATACTGTGCCATTGACTAGGTGTTCTGCAAACGTCACCTTGTGCTCTGTGCAATCAGAAGGAGGCAGGAGGGTAGGGTAAGTTTGTTTTCAGTTCCGGTATTTGACGAATGAAGTTATAGGTCCTTGTTTTATATGTGACTCGTCAACCCTCTATTCTGTTTATTGGCTTTGAGAATCTCCATGAGAGACATAGTATGTGGCGTGTCCTATTAACATGGACGTGGAAATTGCGGGTTCCGTCATCATCTGGTGGATGTTGGCGTTCCATTTCAAAGTTCGGGGTAAAAAGAAAGCTGCCTCCAACAATGTCTCAAAGGATCAACTTTCCAGTGACCTAGGTGGGCATCAGTGTGTAATCGGAGACTCTCAGGGTCATTGTCCCCAACTAGGTTCGGGAGGATCCGAAGGCCCAGACTCCTCGCTCCTTGTTCCTGGGGCCAAGCTCTGAAGGGCCCTCCTGGGGGCTGCAGACACTCCAAGGCCCGGGGCCAGGCGGCCTCTGGTCCGCTGCCCATCCCACTGGAGCTGGGGAGCCCAGACCCGGCCTCCGACCTGCTGCCCGCGTGTGGCTTCGGGAGCGCAGCCGAAGGACAGGGCCTGTGGCCTGGAGCAGGGAGGACGGCGTGTGCTCTCGGGGGACGGTGGCTGGGAGGCCCCGGAGAGAAGCAGCTTCCTGTCTGTGATCAGGGCCCCTAGTGGGGCTTGCACTGACCCAGAAGAGCCACCAAAAGGATTTCTAGCCAGAGCTTTCCTGTCTTTAAGTTGTGGGACTGAGGTGTGCGTGCATATGGGTTTGTGCGTGTGTGTGCGTGCGTGTGTGCACATGTGTGTGCACGTACGGATGTGAGTGCCTGGGAGTCCAGCTACAGGCAAGTTTTCAATGTGGATCCTAACAGTAGAAGGAGGGGTCAGTTTGCACACGAGCTTACTGCAGGGACGACCTTCAGTGCACTTAAGCAGCCCCGTGCCCACGGCTGGGCCGACTGACCCTGGCTAGACGGAGGGGCCCGACCACTCTGGGTGTGGCTTGCCCTCTCTGAGCCCGGGCCTTGCTCAGCCTGCACCCCTACACAGATGGAGCGTCTGCCCTTACCCCTCGCTCCAGGCCTCGGCTCTGTTCAGAGAGAACTCCGTGGCCTCCTCCCTGAGCTCGACCCGGCTTCTCTCTGCCCCGAGCTGCCCAGCCCTCTGGCCTCGCCCCTCTTTCCCCTCCCGCATCGGCCCCTTGGCACTGAAGGAGTTGGCATCTCTCCTTCGCCCTTTCTTCTGCTTCCAGATGTGGGCTCTCCCTTGTGTTCTGACTTTTGCTTCTGGCACACAGGGGCTCCGGGGTGCAGCCCTGCGAGGCGAACCGCACACCGATGAGCCTGCCATGGGCGAGGGTATGACAAGGGCCGCGGGAGGAGCAGGACTGTCCTGGAATCGGGGGACTGACCCTGGGCTGGAGGTGGGGAAGCCTGGAGGCTGCCTGCCTCCCTTCCTGCTTCTGCGTCCCGGGGGGGTAGGACGTGGTCGGTTTCTGAGTCTGATTCTAAACCCACACTCTTGACCTTGATCAGACTTTCAGACTTTTTTATTGTTCTCACAGAACTTTCTAGTCCGGAGGGAGAGTGAGCCCTGTAACTTTGGGTCAATGCTGGGAAGTCATGTGACTTGAAAGTTCCCACTTTTTAAAGACACGAGAGCAGATCGATCCGGATTCTGGCCGAGTCCTCGGCCGCACAAGTGAGGGAGGGACATGATGCGTGAGGGAGATTCCAGGAAAGTTTCCTCAATGAGTTCATTTAAGGTAGAAACAGACCAGCCTTGCCGCCCCCGGTCCCGGGAGACTTGGAGAAGGATTGCAGGTTCTTGCCAGCAGCACAGAAGCAGGAGCAGGAGGGAGCACTAGCAGGTGGTGGAGGGGAGACTTCCTGATGCGCCCATTTCTTGGCTGTTAATTAACTTCCCCAGGTGCTTGAGCTGAGTGGAGTGTGTTTGTGTGTGCATATGTGCACATGTGTGTGCGTGTGTATACATGCACATCTGCACTCTGGTATAACCCAGTGCAGGGTCTGGGTTGGCGTGGAGAGAAACCCAAGGTTAGTCTGAAGAGGAGGGACCACGGAGGCTGAGAGAGGTTTGCAAGAGGAAAATCAGGGGCGTGCTTGGAGCGGTCACCGTCTCTGGAATTGATGTTGTGGCTGAGCGGCCCTGGACTCAGAGGCTCGAATTGGTTTCTGGTCAGTGCGTGTGCTATTCTCATGGAGGGGGGCTGAGAAGGGCCCAGTGCCGATGCAGTGGCCTGAAATAAGGGTTGCTGGTCCCTGGGAGATGTGCACTTTTTACAGATATGTCTAGAAAGTTGGATCAATGGGACACAGTGAATAAGCGATAAGAGCAGGTGTCGATGGCGACTCCCGAGTCTCTGGGCACCTGGGGAGTGGTGGTGCCTCTCTGCCTGGCCCAGGGAACTCAGGAGACAGAGAGGGTTGAAGGGAGCAGGAAGCTGGTGAGTATAGATGCATGGAGCCCTCGACGCCGCCGAGCATCACGTGGACAGGTGACCAGTTGGTGGTTAGGTTCTTGCCCTCAGAAGGGACTCTGGGGTTGGCAGAAAAGACTTAGCAACAGATTTATGCTTGGAGCCCCATCTGAAGTTTTTCCCATGCAAAAGCACTTTTGTTTCAAGACTAGACTTGTTGCCCAGAGACGAGAGTATTCGGTGGGGCAAATAGGAGGAAGGGTTGATTGGTGAAGAAATCTTGGCAGCGGGGAGGAGAGGGCTCTGCTCCAGGAAAGGAGGTGAGAAGGGAAGCCATAATTCAGGGGACCTTCTTAGGGCTCTTGGGGGCGGGTGGCAGAGCCTCGTGCTGCCTCCGTGATTCTCCTGGGGCAGCCGTGCTCAGCAAGATTCAGAGGAAGGGCTCTCCTAGGTCCAAGGGCAGAACTGTAAGGGAGGGGCTGCCCACAGGTCCTTCGTCACCACTCTACGGTAAAAGATAGCCAGTGCCTGAAACCCTCTCAGTTGTTAGCTGAAGGGCAGCAGAGCTGGACCCTGGTACAAGCACCAGCATTTTCTTTGCAAATATTAAGTGGACAGATACGAACTCAGCAGACACTGCTTAGAAGCCTCTGAGGTTTTATGTACGGTGCTCCTTCATCTAAGGGAGAAATCAGACAGTCCTGCTAGTACCTTGTAAATTAGAGGGACGGGTGCGGGAAGAGGCATGTACCAGGCATGGAGCTGGAGAAAGTCGGGCCAAGCTGGGAGAGGGGCAGGTGGTTTCTCAGGAGGAGTCTGGCTGCGGGAGCCACGCTGGGGGCAGAGGTGAGGGTCCATTTTTGATGCCCTCCTGGTGGGACTTGCTCCCATATGAAATGGGAACCACTAGAGGGTTTTAAATTAGGAAGTGACAGTTAAGTCATGAGCTTTAGAAAGACTCTGTGGCAACTGGAGGGGAGGAGCCTGAGATCCGTGAGGTTTGCTGGGGAGTTGAGGCTACTAAGAGCTGTGGGTACCGCCCGGAGCTGCCTGCCAGCATGCAGTGATGAGTCACGGCCAGCAGGTGGCGCGCGAGGACTTCATTTCTCTAGTTTCTGGCGTGGCGCGAGCCTTTTGGTCTCTTTTTAAAATTTTTTTAAATTTTTATTTATTTATTTTTTTGGTGTTTTGGTTTGCGTGTTAGTGGTGGATTTTTGTGTCTGCCTCCTGCCCTTCCACCCTCGCTTCACCCAGCTTCTTTTCAATTGCTTTCAAAATACTTTCTTTTCCTCCACTGAGATAAACCAAAATAGGAAAAGACAACAAATCAAGAAGAAGCATGTGGTCAGTTTCAGAAAGGACAGCCTAGTATTGGGGGCAGCCAGGCAGGCTCTGCTTTCCCCTCCATGCTTGAGACCAGACCTCTGGGGTCCTCAGTGCCAGCAGCACAGGCCTCTGGGGAGGGGAAGCCCAGACTCAGGGCACCGGAGGCAGACAGGTTTCTTGTCACCTTGCACCAGGACCACGCCCCTGCCCCTCCCCTGCGTCCTGGGTGGACCCACCCATGTAAAGAGGTGGCCTTTCAAGGTGATGGAGAAATCAGCCTTCATCCTAGAAGTCCTTCTGTAATGTCTGTGTGTTCTTAAGGACAAGAGATTCGCTCTGTCTCGGTGATTGCCTCATCCTAGAAAGAGAAGGAGCCCCAGAGGCACATCGGAGTGGCAGCTCGGGCCCCCTCTGCTAGTCACCCCGCGTGCGGCCTCGGGCTTGTCACTCACCTCCCTCATCCTCAGTGTGGCCTCACTTGGAGGCGTTTTACCTCCTGTGCCCATCCCCCAGGGCGGAGAAAATGAGGCCGGTGCTGCCGTCTCTCTTCCAAAGGGTCCACTTCTCAGTCAGTCTTGCATTCCCAGACTAAATCCCCCTGTTTGTGGTGCTAGTCTTCGCACGACCTCT
Source organism: Potos flavus (assembly GCA_028534135.1). Taxonomy (NCBI): domain Eukaryota; kingdom Metazoa; phylum Chordata; class Mammalia; order Carnivora; family Procyonidae; genus Potos; species Potos flavus. The sequence goes on from CM052885.1 coordinate 3,247,114, forward strand.
GGGTTGGGCTTACGAAATCGAATCTAATTGTTTTCAAGTGCTGTTGGCCTACTGTTTTCTTTTTCTCTTTGCCTCTTGGTTGGAGGGCTTGGAATTTCATGTTTCAATAGCTTTACCAAGATGACTGGGGAGATTTTCTTCCCCTTCTCTGTCTTCCTCCTGATGGGGGACACTTAATATTCTTTTTCTCGAAGATTTGTTAGAAATTCCCTGTTAAAAACAAGTGGGCCTGGTGCTCCTTTCTGGGAAGGGGGTTCATTCCCTGACTCCATCTGTGGTGTGTTCCTGGGTCTACCCAGAAGGTCAGCACAGGACGTGGGGGTTGGCGGGAATGCGTGTTCCCTTCCAGGGGCTGCGTGAGGCCCAGCCCAGCACCCTCCTGCCGCCTTTAACTTTCTTCCTCGTTCTGCCGTTCCTCCTGCTAATACTCATTTTTACTGTTATTGTTGATCTTTAATGTATAAAAACTAACTCTGGAATTTATCAATTAGTTTTACTGTTTTCTGTCCCTAAATAAACACTCTTTGCCCTCATCTTTTTAAATTCTCTTGTTCTGCTTTCCTGGATTTTTATCCTAATTTTCCTTTCTAATGCCCTGAGTATGGTAACTAAGTGATGCATTTCCATTCACCCTTGTTCCTTGATATCCGTACTTATGGCAGAGATTCTGGCCCTTCCTGCTTTTGCTGTCCTCGTGACGAGATGGTTTGCCTTTCCGTATTGAGGTTTTGATTTACTCTTCGACCGAAGTGTTGTTAAATACAAGTTCCTTAAATTTCCTGGCAGAAGGTTTTTATCATGGGTTTGACGTTCTCATTTTGTGTTTTCATTTTCCAGTTTCTCTCCTCGTATGGAGAGTTTCTGTTCCTTTGGTGTTGAGTGGTGTTTTCTTGTGGCCGAAGAAAAGGTCAATTTTTAAGAATCGTTACGTGGACGCTTGAAAAAGTTCGCATGTCTTCTGATTTATGTGTTGAGACCCTCCACCTTATTAATTACGTTACTTAGGGCTGGCATACTGGGGTCTGCTTTGTCTACTTTTATCTCTTCGGAAACAAGAGACATGTATGAAAATTGCCGCCCCCGGAGGGTTCCCACGTGTCTGCGTGCGAACTTCTGTTCTTGCCTCGTAAATGCTGACTCCAAGGTGTTTGGAGCATAAACCTTCGTTTTGTTCCGGCTTCATCTCAAACCCTGGGTCTCTCACCGAGGAAGAGTTTGGCTTTGGCGGAGTCACTTTATTTAGCGGAACTGTCCTCGTCTGGAGGATGGGATGATGATTCAGACATTATAGAATCCGGCTGAATTTCGGGGAAAAGCCTGGAAAGCTCCAGCCCGGAGAGATGCCAGACTGTGGTCCTTGTCGGGGCGACACTCGGCTGGCCAGCCCGACGGTTAGCGTTCACGGTGCTGGTGCTCTGTAGGCTCGTTTTCTAGTGGCTTCTCGACTTCTCTGGAGGCTATTTTGGGAGACGTTTCCACTACAAACACTACTCGTGTCCCTCAGACTAGCATGATCCTGTCGCCCCTCTCGCTGTGGCCGCCTGGGGAGCCACCACCGCTCCTGTGCCGACTTCTGTCGTGGCCGTTGCTGATGCTTCGGTGACTCTCCTTGCTGCCACTCGGACTGAGCCTTCCAGGACCAACCGCCGCGTCTGTCTCCCCGCGGCACACCATGTGGATGTGCCGGCTGCAACTGCTGTTAGTGAATCGGGATGATTTACGTGCATTTCCATATAAAAGGAGGTAGGACCAGACACCGGGGGTCCAGGCCTCCTTCCAGCTCTGCCACATCCCCCGAGCCCCCCGGCCTCTCCTGACAGCGGAGGGTGACCCCGCCCACGGGCCGCGTCCACAGAGCTGCCGTGAGACGCCGATGAGGTCCATTCTGTGCACCCTCGAGAGGCTCTGCGGCACCAGGAGCGGCCTCAGAGATGATGGGATCCCCTTCTTCCTATCTTGGCCTCAGAAAATTCTGGCAGAGAAAGAGAGGAGGTGAGTGTCGGCCACAGAGCCCAGGGCTGAGGGCCCCGGTCCCGCGTCTGGTTCCACGTGAAATGTCCCTCCTGCAGAGAGACGACCACGCTGGCTGGAAATTCGAGAGGCGCCTCGATTCTGGGCCATTCCTGGAGCGAGAAAGGAGGTATGTGGAGGCCAAGATGTGTCACTGTGCCTTCAGAATATTCACTCTTCGGTTTGCAGAAGTCCGTCCAAGCTAAAACTATGCACCCGCAGATACGATCGAGTTTAGGTTTCAAGGTTTGTTATCTCCTAAGTGAGGCCGAGAAGCTGACTTTTGTGCAGGTTTCCAAGGAGTGCGCTGTAACCCGAGTGAGACTTTTCTTACAAAAAGGAACCATGCGTGGTTCTCATTAGGGCTTCAAGCTCCGGAGTCACCTGCAAGCGTGGTATTTCCCAGGGAGGTAGCACGTGGAGTCTCCCAAGCCTTCCGAAGTGCTTCTGCCGCCACTCGGGGCCACCGGTGCCATCAGGAGCGCGTGTGAGCCTCCCGTCCTGGCTGGACCCTTGCCTTCGGGGCTGCTTTGGCCCCGCTGTGCCCTCTCTGAGCTTCCACACCCGGCTACCTGTGATCCTGCAGGTGAAGGCGAGTGAAATAGCGAATGCACATAATGAAGACCGTCCTCTCTCTCCTGCAGAGAACACGGCTGTAAGAGTGAGTGGCCCTTCGCCGATGTATTTTTGGCATTTGGGGCATTAATGTTACTGTTTTCTCTCGGGTGTTCCATCATGAAAGACAAGGATTGAGCCCGAGAACAGAAGGCGATGTTTGGCGATTGTGGCCATTGCTGCTATGAACATTGGGGTACATGTGGCCCTTCCTTTCACTACATCTGTATCTTTGGGGTAAATACCCAGTAGTGCAATTTCTGGGTCATAAGGTAGCTCTATTTTTAATTTCTTCAGGAATTTCCACACTGTTTTCCAAAGTGGCCCATATATACAATGGAATATTATGCCTCCATCAGAAAGGATGAATACCCAACTTTTGTATCAACATGGACGGGACTGGAAGAGATTATGTTGAGTGAAATAAGTCAAGCAGAGAAAGTCAATTATCATATGGTCTCACTTATGTGTGGAGCATAAGGAAAAACATGGAGGCCATTGGGAGAGGGAAAGGAAGGGTGAATTGGGGGAAATCGGAGGGGGAGACGAAAAATGAGAGACTGTGGACTCTGAGAAACCGACTGAGGGTTTTGGAGGGGAGGGGGGTGAGGGGACGGGCGAGCCTGGTGGTGGGTATTGAGGAGGGCACGGATTGCATGGAGCACTGGGTGTGGTGCATGAACAGTGAATCTTGGAACACTGAAAAAAATAAAATTAAATTAATTGGAAAAAAAAAGAAGGCGATGTTTGGGGTGCTGATGAGAACCAACCAGAACCCTAGAATTCTGCAGGAGGAATGAGGAGAGGGGGTGGGCAGCTCTGCCGGAGGTGCAGACACACATGCGCGCCTGGACCGCTCCCACACGGCATGAATGTGAGGCCGCATGTGACAGGGCAGCAACGAGTGTGCCCGAGGCGGGCTCCGACGCGAGGCAGGCCGGAGAGGCTGAGCCCTCCCGCACACACGGGAGCCTGGGTCTGGGCACAGGGCTGTCGGCTGGAGCAGGAGTCCGGCGGGTGACTCGTGCTCACCTGTGCTGCGATGAGTCCAGTCGAGGGAAATGACGGAAGGCAGCGTGCTGGGAGAAGCCGGGTGGATTTTCCCAGGTCGCCAGCAGCTGGAGGGAGGAGGCCTCCAGTGGGGTGGGAGGCAAGGTGAGCAGAGAGCCGAGAGCAGCTGAAAGGCAGCAGGCGGGAGAACCAACCTGGAGAATTTCGGGGCTTGCGTGTGTATTGCTAAAACCAGGTTTCTATCGGGAGCCCAAACATTTTGCTGAGCTGGGGGGTTGCTGACTTGTGATCAGTCTGGACAGAGGCAAGGAGGCCACGCACATCTTGGTGGGGGGAGGAGCCTTCCTGCTGTGTGTCTGGCGGGGGAGGCAACTGCTGGGGAGCCATCTCGGGTGGGGGAAACTGGGCTGTCCAGTCGCCCCGTGCAGAGGGGAGGTCTCTGCTGTGGCTCAGAAGGGGTGCGCACCTTCGCCCCAGCCAGTGGCCCTGCAGGTCGGCAAGGGCGGCGCTGGGGAACAGAGCAAGAAGGCAGGTGCTGGCGTGAGAGGGGTCCCCTGCGAACGAAGATCCCTGCAGAGGGGTCCGATGAGGGGTGCTGACGGATATAGGATACTTTATTGTGGCTTTTGTGATCATTGGTCATTTAAAAATCTTTATGGGGCTCGCCCACTTAAAATACAGTATTTTTCCAACACAAGCATCTACGAATGGGCTTTTTAAAGTACCATCACGTTCGATCATTAAATTCTACAGGTGAGGGAATGGACCTTTGAGATAAAGAATCTGCCTGGATCAATGCAGCTCGCGAGGCCTGGAACTGATGGAGTGTCCTAAATTCATCCAGGCGCTCAGAGGCCAGCGATGGGTTGGTTCCTTTTTGAAGGAATGTGTGTTTTCCGGCCGTGTGTTTATTCACCTGTCGCCGGCGGGCGGGCTCTGGTACTGTGTGAGTGTGCGCGCACACACGCCGAAGCAGGTGTGTGTTTGCGATGTGTACCTGAGCGTGCATCGGATTCGATTTAAGCCAGCTTGACCAATGCACCCAGCAAGGACGTTTGGCCATTTGATCCAGCACATGCAGTGGAGGCAGGGCTGGGCTCCGTGGTATGATGGTGCATAATCCGCTTTCATTAAGCCCTGGAAACATCTGTTTCTCTCCAGCCTGTTTAAAGGGTTCGCTTTATTAGATAGTGGTTAATGATCACAAAGTCATTTGCCGTTGAAAACAGGTGCCCCTCCCTGCACTTAAAGCTGGTGTCTGGACTGAGTCCCTGCAAGAAGTGTGGGCACCCCCGGAAGACAAGCCCCAAGGCAGCAAAGCATCCCGCCGAGACCCCCAGGCTGGCACTACCATCCCACTGCTGGTCCTGCCGGCTCAGGACCGTATTACTTTGTCTTGGGTGGGGGCTGTCCCCAGCCCCATGAGGCCCTGTTCAGTTCCATAAAAGTTCGTGCACACCGGAGTTAGCCTGGTGTGCCTGCACTGTCGCTCTCACCTTCCTTGTAAAAATACAGTTGACCGGCTGACCTTGGAATCCAGGAAACAGAGTGAACTTTCATCCTGCATGCCTGATTCTCCAGGAGCGGGGAACCCGCCTTTACTTGTGCAAGGTGACAAGAGACGTGCAGCTAAATTGCAACCACCACCAGCACCACCACTCAGCTCTTGGGCTCTAGAATACGATTTTGTTCTAATGGAGGTGTGCAGTGCCTATGACCTTGCCCCAGCAATCCACACCATTGGCTCTGTTGGCTGCTTACTGGCCTCTCCGTGTTGGAGTCAATGTCAGAGGGTTTATAGTAAGTACGGGACAGAAGTGTAAGGAGTCCTGAGTCTTTATGTGTCATTTCAATTCCATACATTTAATGGGCTCCTACTACGAGTAGAGTATCTTAAAGAATACAGTGATGTGGGGCGCCTGGGTGGCTCAGTGGGTTAAAGCCTCTGCCTTCAGCTCAGGTCATGATCTCAGGGTCCTGGGATCGAGCCCCACATCGGGCTCTCTGCTCAGCGGGGAGCCTGCTTCCCCCTCTCTCTCCGCCTGCCTCTCTGCCTACTTGTGATCTCTCTCTGTCAAATAAATAAAATCTTTGAAAAAAAACAAAACAAAGGAATACAGTGATGGCTGAGATATACGCATTCCTTTTGACAAGTTTCAAACAATATTTTAATCACCTAATGAAAAATTCAATTTGTATCTGCATGACTTTAGGTACCGGGTTCTTCCTTCCCAGTAGCTATCATCGGTAGAGAGTTCAGTTTGGTTCCGTCTGTGTGTCCAGATGCAAAGGGATGGAATATGGTGCAGTTTCCCCTTCAGCGGCTTTTGACCTTGACTGTGCATTTGAAGCTGGGAGCTTGCAAGCACACCAACGCCAAGGTCGTATCCCGGAGAATTAAGTCTGACTCCCTGGGGCTGAGACTCAGGCAGCATTATTTGCTTTCGTCTCTTGATCATATCGGTGTGCAGCCACTATCAAGAACCACTAGTGCGCCAGGGCTTAGAGAAAACAACAGGTGTGTTGTATTAGAGAAACCAATTTTACTCCATTCTGAAACAGCCAAGTTATTTATTTTCCAATAGCCCGGCTTGGCTTATATGGTGTTATTTTTGGATCCTCAACGTTCAGCAGTTAAAAAAAAAATTCTTTGAACTTGAGGGATACAGAGCACTCAACAACGTTCAATTTCAAAAATCCACTCGCCATTTAGCGCACAACGATCGGCAGTTACTTAGTGGAAGGCATTGCGCTGGACGCAAGGATGACACGGCCGACCTCTAAGAAGTCATCACCTCGTGTGCAAGGGAAACGAGGAAGCCAGTGACTCCCATCCAGTGTCCGTGAAGGGAAACCCATTTTATAGAAACAGCCCAAACGAAGATAGCGTTAGTCCCAACCCGGTCATGTGTTACGCAGATCCCCAGCCTCCGACGATAGTATCTGCTTCAGGCACGACCACTCTCGTCTGCCAGCTCTGCTCTTGCTCCCTGAACCTTAGAGAGACACTTCTGTCTGTGGGCTTTGAGACGTGTTTCACAGCCCCTTCTGTCTGCAAATTCATGCACCTGGCCCAAAGCTGCGCTCTTCAGCATTTGTATGGAAGTCCATAGCTCTGGGTGCCGGGTTACCATGAATGTATTTCACGAGAAGATGTTGGTTTTTTAGTTATTTTTCCCTTCCCGGCTATCAGCCTTTTTCGTGGTGCTGCTTGGGGGGAAGAGAGTCCTCTTCCATTGCCTGCAGGAGAGAACTCCAGCAACCACGCTGCACTCCAGCCTCCTGTTATTTAAAGGGAGAGGGTTGTTGCTGCAAGGTGCTGATTCACGCCCAGGTTCAAGGGCGCTAGTGGACGGAGCCAGGCAGGGAGAACTGGGCTCGGGAACCAGGAGCGGTGGTTCTGCAGGTGTGTGGGCGGGGCCTTTCCTGCATCCGCGGACTCCAGCTCTGGCTGGCGGGTGCATAGCAACCTTGGAGGATTTTCTCCCACCCACATATACCACTAATCCTTGCTTCCTCCTCACACTCCGTTTCTACCTCCCCCAATCCAGATATTTGCGCGATAATTTTCAAGCCTCAGGTTCTGCAAAACTCCTCCGTATGGCAAACATCTAAGTGTGTTTATTTACCCCAGGGAGTTCATCTCTTTCTTGGACATTCTCTCGGTGAACAGGTGACTCGGGTGGGTCTTTAGTCATGACTCCTGCCCACAGGTCCATATCGGGGACTCTATCACTTATGCTATGTATCGGGCACATCATTATTTTGGGGAGTTACATTTCGAATTAAGGATTTACATACAGAGTAAGTGTATTTATGGAGACTGAGCTCTACTTTCTGTTCTCCCTCAACGTTACTGGGCGAACTTGGGCGGACTGTTTGGAATCCCAAAGCCTTGATTTGCTCTCATGTAAACGAGAGGTTGGGGTTCTGTCTCCGTCCTAATTTGAGTTTTTGATGTGAAACCATAAACAAAACAAAACAAAACAAAACTATCTCAGCCTCAGTTAAAGACAATGGAAACACCGACAATTAGACAGCTTATCCAAAAGGCTTGGAAGGAAGTTCTAGATCATTCTAGAGTTTTTTTTCAAAGACAGCCCTCCGCCACCCACGAGGAGCATCTCTTGACTGTGTCAGTGTGAGTACAACACCCAAGGCGTCGTAACCTTTTATGTCCCTAATACCCCGTCCGTGGTGACTCAGTGTGGACATCTCTGTCACGAGTGCTGTTCAGAGTGGGTGCACAGTCTTCCCCTGCCCCCGAGGGTGGGAGGCGCCCCCAAGGGCTGGATATCCCTAACGGCCTCTGCACACGGCACTGTCTTCTGTGTCCAGCCTGTCCACTCCCGACAGCTGCAGGGGACACAGACTTGCATTAGTTTAGTAGCTAGGAACGTCGCCAGGTGTGTGCTGACTTTAAGGGAGAAAAAAAGAAAGAAACAGAGCCGTTGGGCTTTTTCTCTTTAGCGTTTTTGGCTGGCTGCTTGCTGCTTCATAAATCTGGGGTGGGAGGCGGAGGAGCCAGCGAGCTGCTCCCCGCGTCCCCAGCCTGTGGGAGGGGGTCAGGCGCAGCACCTCTCTGGCCAGCTGCTGGGGCCATCTGCAGCTGGGGCTGGCTCCGTGATCTACGGCCGCTGAGCTGCTCCGGGGCCTTTATGGCTGCTTCATGGCAGCTGGTGTGAATGGGAGTGGAAAAATAAACCCTTTTCTGCCCCAACATCAGGAGAAAATGCTCCCAGAGATGCATGCGTGCACGCACACACACACACACACACACACACACACCCTCAGCATTTCCACGCTGGTGGTCATTCTCAGGCCTGTGGTTGTGGTTTTTACTTTTGAAGATGGGTCTTTTTGCTGGGGAGCAGATTGAACCCCCAGTGGTAGATCAAGGTGGTTGGCATCCAAGTTTCCAGCCTCCAAGGAAGTCAGGAGGAAAAACCCAGGAAAAAGGATTGCTCTTGAATTAAGAGGAAAAACACGTTCATTTCCATTCCCATTGGATTTCAAAATGGGAATTTGCAAAACACATGCTTTAAAATGACGGACTGCAAACAGCTATTTTGCCAGTCAGTGGAAACTCCGTGTTTTATTGGACTAGGTTGGTAACGCAGGGGACTGAATACGGACCATGGGTCCCAATGCCTTCTATTCAGCCCCTGTGCCCAGACCCCGCACACAGCAGCCCCCCTCGATCTTGTCCAAATGCCCCTTTGTTAAAATTGGGCCTTTACCCCTCTCTGCAAGTACAATGCTTCTGTTAGATAACACAGGATTCTGATAGGAGCTGAGCAAAAGAACATGCATGCATTTTTTTTTTTTTCTTTCACTTGGCAAGTATTTCTAACAGGAACTAATAAATCCAAGCACTCCTAGTCTTTGGTTAGGACAAACCCGAAGCCCTGAAGGGGCTCAGAGTCCGGAGACGGCCGGAGCTGAGTGCAATGACATGCTGAGTGTCAGGACAAGTGTTTTCGGAGGGCCCTGTGGGGTGCATGGGAGGAAGCTGCCAGGCCTGCCATTGGGGAGAGGTGTCAGCAAAGGAGTAGGAGCAAGGGGGGAGCATAGGGTGTGCTTGGAATTGCTAATTCATTACAGCCCCGAGTAAACGCTCCTATCTCCAGGAAGCCCTTTCTGTCATTTGGATTTTTCCTTCCTCTGGGCTCCAATATTTTAGTTTCTAAAACTTGTTTGTATTACTTCTGAGTGGGTATCTACTTTCTATCCCTCGACATCTTGAGGGTGAGGGTGGGATGTGGTACAGCCTGTATTCCTGCTCTTATACTTGGCAGGGTAGATAAACAGCACATGTTTCTTCTTTGCCTGAATGAGGAACTGGGCAGGAATGAGCCTCACTCAAGTTCATGCTAAGATCCGTGTGCCTTTGGCCTCCGTTCTGTGCCAGGGTCTGGTCGGCTCAGGACCAGTGTGGACAGAGCGGACATGGGGGCTGAGTTCACTGCCTGCCAAGCATCCTCAGGAATGCTGGCCATCCCAATCAAGTTAGTATTTGCAAAGGTCCTATATCCTAATGCTGTGAGGTGGGGAAGGTGAGCGCTAATGGGAAGAGAATGTGCAAACAGGAATCGAGAGAATAACGTCTGTCTGGGCTAAAGCTTTTGATTCTTCATCTTTATTTTTTAATTTATTATTATGATTTTTAAATATTTTATTTATTTATTTGAGAGAGAGATCACAAGCAGGCAGAGAGAGAGGGGGGGGAAGCAGGCTCCCCGCTGAGCAGAGAGCCCGATGCGGGGCTCGATCCCAGGACCCTGAGATCATGACCTGAGCCTAAGGCAGAGGCTTTAACCCACTGAGCCACCCATGCGCCCTATTTTTTAATTTTTATTTTACTTCTTTTTTAGAGAGAAAGAGAGGGAGCAGGTGGCGAGAGGCAGGGGGAGACCGAGAATCTCGAGTGGAGTTCCCACTGAGCGTGGAGTCCCACACAGGACTTGATCTCATGACCCTGAGATCATGACCTAAGCTGAAATCGAGAGTCGGGGGCTTAACTGACTGAGCCACCCTGGGGGCCCTTGGTTTCTTTATCTTTGATTGGCATTTGTGAACTACATTTTAATAGTGAGGAATTAACGGCATATATATGAGACTACTTCACACGATTACTGTCATACAGGAAACTGGATTAGGACTCACATAGAGACGTTTATAGAAAGGGAGCCCATGCATTTCTTTTTAAAATCACAGTAGCAAGTGTGTATGGTTTAGAAAAATCAGAGTAATAACAGCTTAAGGAAAACCTGTAGACTCCATGAAGTGCTTCCTTAGGCCCCCAGAGTCAGCTACTTCAAACTCTTTGCTCTTTCTTCTGATGTAGAACTTCAGATTTCTAACAAAATATATTTATTCTGTTTTAAAAATTAAAAACATTCTCAAAAAAAAATTTAAAAACATTCTCTATTGGCTTATACTATGGAAGAGGAAAGTTCACAGAGCACACCATGTGTTTGCCACACATGCATTTTATTTAAAAAATTGATTTTTTTCTATGCACCCATTAATAATTCTTTCTGGAAGGATATTTAGAGTTCCACTAAATATCATCCAGTACTTAGGATAGATCTTGATTTCACTGTGTTACTGCTAATTTGCCTGTCTTCTTTCTAGACTTCATGACTTTCTCTTTTGTTGGAAGTTTCCTCCTTCATTCGTTGGGCATATCCTCCAGTAGCTTTCTGAGAAAAATATGCGTAAGAGGTTAATCTGGCGGGACATTGCATGTCAAAAATACAATTATTGGGGCTAAGATTTTGTTTTGGTTGGATAAACAATACCAGATCGGAAATGATGTTAATCTCAGAACACTAGATTCTGCAGATAATGTTTGCATTGGGTTGTAGTACTTGTCATTATGATTCCCATCTGAGTCCTTTCTCTAAAGATATGTTCCTTCCCTCTGAAGCTTTCAGTCTCCTCTCTTTATGCTTGGTATTCTGGAATTTTGCGGTGATGTTTCTTGTTTATTTATTTAGTGGGTCCGTTTGATAGTTTCCTGTGGCTGCAACTGTCACTGCTAACTGGGTGGCTGGAAACAAAACAAATATACCCTCTCAAGCTCTGGAGGCTGATAGTTTGAAATCAGCTTCTGTGGGCTGGAATCAAGGTGTTGGCAGAGCCATCCTCCCTCCAGAGGTTCTAGGGGAGAGCCTGCTCCCTGCCTCTTCCAGCTTCTGGTGGCTGCCCCACACTCTTGTCTCTGCCTCTGGGGCCACAGTGCCTTCTCTCCTGAGTGTGTCAAATCCCCCTGGCCTCTTTCCTATACATAAGCAAATGATTGCATTTAGAGCCCACCTGGATAATAATCCAGGATACTCTCCCCATGTCAAGATCCTTAACTTAATCACATTTTCAAAGAGATTCACAAGATTCTAGGGTTAGGACATGCACATTGCCTGGGGGCCGTGATCCAGCCCACCATGGCCACTCAGTAGGAACTGAAATCCTTTGGCTCTTTTTCTTTCTTTTTATTTTTTTTTAAATTGAAGTATGGTTGACACATGTTACATTGGTTTTAGGTGTATAATAGAGTGATTTAACAAGTCTATGGGTTATGCTGTGCTCACCACATTGTAGCTACCATCTGCACCATAAAATTCTATTACAGTAGCATTGACTATATTCCCTATGCTGTGCCTTTCATCTCTGTGACTTATTCATTCCCAAACTCCCTCTCCCCTTCACCCATTTTGCCCATCCCCCAACCCCCTCCCCTCTGACAACCTCCAGTTTTTTCTTTGGATTTATGGTCTGTTTCTCTTTGTTCATTTGTTTTGTTTTGTTTTTTAATTTCACATATAAGTGAAATCATATGATAGTTGTCCTTCTCTGTCTGACTTATTTCACTTAGTATAATACCCTCTAGGTCCATCCATGTTGTTACAAATGTTTAGATCTCATTCTTTTTTTATGGCTGAGTAATATTCCATTGTCTATACACACCACATCTTCTTTATCCATTCATCTATTGATGGACACTTAGGCTGCTTCCATATCTTGGCTATTGTGAATGATGCTGCAGTGAACATAGGGGTGCATATAACTTTTTGAATTACTGTTTTCATTTTCTTCACGTAAATACCCCGTAGTGAAATTACTGGATTGTATAGTATTTCTACTTCTAATATTTTGAGGAAACTCTGTACTGTTTTCCATAGTGGCTGCACTAGTTTGCATTCCCACCAACAGTGCACAATGATTCCTTTTTTCCCCCACATGCTGATTAATGCATGTTATTTCTTGTCTTTGTGGTACTAGCCATTCTGACAGGTGTAAGGTGATATCTCATGGTGGTTTTGATTTGCATTTCCCTGATGATGAGTGCTATTTAGCATGTTTTTGTCTGTTTGTTGGCCATTGATGTCCTTTGGTTCTGAGACATTTCTTTTTATTATTCCTTTAATAATTCTTCCCTTCCATTTGCTCCATGCTTTCTGGCACTCCTGTGATTAATACATTTGATTTCCCAGACAAATCCTCTTAGTTTCTTATAGTCTCCTATTTTCCATTTCCTATCATTTTTTCCCAGTTTCCGAGTGATTTTCTCAAACGTAGCTTCTGGAGCTTTTATTGTGTTTTTAATTTTACAGATTTTAGTTTTAATGTCTAAGAGCTCTATTGTCCTCTGTTCATACTTAACAGTGTTCTCAATTAGCAATAATCGTGCCTCGAATAAACCTCATTGGCTATGATACTGCCACTGCGCAAAGCTTCATACTTAACAGTGTTCTGTCTTTGGTTCATTGATGCAATGTCTTAGCTCTCTGAGGAGTTTAATTAAATATATTTTGAAGTTTTTTCCTGCTCATTGCAGTGCCTCAGTTTCCCTCCTTTTTCTTGTTCTTCAGTTTTGATTTGTCTTTCCTACTAGAGGCTTTCCTCAAATCTCTACTGTTCTTGGTTTTCTGCTTAGATCCAAAAGTCAAGTATAAAAATCTGATGGGAAGATATGTGTGGGGGGGTGGTTTAGGAATGGGCAAGCTTCATTTAGGGTAAGTGGTGCTTGGGATGGATATGGCTGTGTACTCGTCTGTTCCTTTGGGCTCACCCATTCTCCAGAAATTTGTTCTCTTATCCCTTGCTGGGAGCCAAGGAAAGGAGGTTGGGAGGACACCCCCTTTATTATGATGACTTCATTCCCTCTGTCTTCAGTCTCATCCTTTACCTTCTCTCTCTTTTTTACTCCTGTCTGGAGACTCAGGCTGGGTTTCTCCATGAAGCACACAGCCAGTGTTCCGTGCAGACGTGGCCCAGGTGGAACCCATCTGGTGTAGCTCTCTTCATGGGTGTTTAATGGGTTCTTCTGTTTCAGCCTCTCTTTTTGCCCCTGCTTCTAGGAGTAGGTGGAGCCTTCATTTTCCGAGATTTTCTGTGGCCTGTGTGTGTTAATAAGCTATTGACTTTTAAATGCAGTGACTTGATTTTGCCTGTTTGGATAAATGACAGACATTGAGCACATGCATTGTTCCAGTTAACTTGTAAGGCATAGTCTAGGAAATGTGAATGGTTTGGTCTGATAGATTATCCATGGAGGAGAACTGTAGGGGGATTATTAAAAATTGAGTTGAGAAAGGTCAAGAAAAACTAATCAAAAAAGTCCCTGGATGCTGGACGCTGGAGGTTGAGTTCTTTCTGTGGGCTGTGAGGCACCTAGGAAAGGTTTGAAACACAGAAGCATGATATCTAGCAGCAAGTTCAAAAAGGTGTACTCAGTAATCCTTGTCTGTCTCTTCTTTGGTTCTTGTAGTTTTTTCTCTTTGTAATCTTCTTTCATGGCCTTTGTGATAATAAACACTTTCATTTATAAATATCCCAAGTGGATTTCCTTTCTTTGGAGTTGAAGTATCTTATCAACCAATAACCAATCTATAACCAATTTAGCTACTCTTGCCTTATACTATTTCTTTTTTCTTTCTTTCTGTTTTCTTTTTTGTTTTTGTTTTTGTTGCTTTTAGGAACAAGCACAAATAGTTTGATTTGTTTGAGGCAGATTTTTAAAATTATTGTTAAAATAAACAGCTCATACCAATCAAAAGCAGTCAGTGCTTAGAAGAGCTGAAAACGGATAGAATGATCTGGAGCATCTCTGATAACTGAACAAGAGGGCAGCTTCAAGATTTCTGACTAAAGGTTGCCCAAGATTCCCATATTTTACAGATTTGTAGGCAAGCTTAAAATAAGGAACTCCTGTCTGAGATGGCGACTGCACTTGTCCTGCATATGGGTAGTGCTTATTTTGTAAATGTCATCCCAGGGAAGGTCAGAGCCACCCACCTGGTCCTCATCCTCACCAGCTGTTAAAAGAGAAAGTTGTGGAGAGGGAGCTTCCAAAAAAGCTTAACATGTTTGGCCACGTATGGAAAAGCGGGAAGGAAGCCAAATGTGCTGAGCACCTACTATGTGCAGGGCGCTTCTGCCGCCATTTTAGCCTACTTCCTGCTGTTGTCACGAGAGGCCCGTGGTTTTATTACCATCTTCGGAGGGCAAGACAGGCTCCGAGGTCAATGGGTCCGGGTCACAACGGTGGCTTGGGGGAGAGCAGTCTGCCCTCAGGGCCTTCTGGGGTCCCACAGCTGCATTTTCAGGCTCCAAGAGAGTCAGAATAAATCATATGGTTTCTTCTCGTCACACACTGCAGAGAGAAAAGAACTCCAAATGCTCCTGTATGTTTGAAGGGAAAGCAGGGCTCTCCCGTGCTTGCTTGTCAGCAGAGACAGTCTGTCTTCCTCCAGCGCGGTGCTGAGGGTCAATTTAAATCCTCGGAAGTGCCAAGAGCCCCATCTGTTTCTCCATCTGAAATGGGAATATTTTGCTCTTTTTTTTTTTTTTTTAAATCTTGATTTGGTCTTTCAGTGTTTGCGCTGCAGCCTTCAGCCCAGATGCCAATAATGAGGAAAATGTATTAAGTGATAAGGGGGAAATCAGTGAAATTAAAACGAACGAGAGAGGAAAATCGGAAACAGGAACAACAACAACAAAAAAATGAAGTCTTGCTATAATATCCAGTCCAGGTGTGATGGGGAACGAGAGCCCGTCCTGAGAGATTCCGACAGCCCTGACGAAGCCCCCACGTCTGGGGTAGAGGGGTCAGGACGGCCCCAGAAGACGTGCCAGAAACACCTTGAAGAGCCTGCCTAACGGCGCAGCCCGCACCGCGGTCCGGCTGCTGCGTGGGAAGGATGCTCATATTTTGTGTAGGCTAGCCGGAGCACACAACGCTATGGAACCACACAGTGTGTTGGAGTCTGCAGACTATTGGTTTCACGGCCACGGGCAAAGCCGCAGCTCTCCCTTGCAAGGATGGGAGGACAGTGTTTCAGAGAATCATAGAATGACAGAGCTCGAAGCTCCCGGGCGTGGGTGAGGTCACGGGGAGATCAGGGATGATGGCATGAACACTGGCCCAGGAATCACGGGACCCATTTGTGCGGCGGGTCGACCTCCAGAATCTCCCGATCCTCCTCTTCAGCTGGAACATGGAGCCAGGGATGGCACCACAGAGTTGACTAGAGCGTACGCGAGATGGCCTTGTTTACTATGTCACGCGAAGGGAACAAAGTGATCACCTAATCTGAATCTCTCACTTCATACTTGGTGAAAGGGAAACCTAGGGAAGTAAAATTATCCTTCTCCTTTTTACTTTACAACCATAGTTATTTAGGTGTTTGCGTTAATTAGAGATTTTTCAGCTGTGCTTTCCCCCTTGATTCTCACAGTAACCCACGAAGCAGGCTGATTTGTCCTCGTTCTATAGACGGGGGTGTAGATGTGGAGACCGGGAGGGTATGGCGGGGACTGGAGACCAGGGCAAGGCACTGGCCCCATGTGTGGCAAACTGTCCCATGAGGCCTCTGGGCTGCCAGGGAGTCTTTTCAAGGCCACTTTGGGGGAAAGTGAGGACCCCCGCCTTTTTCAATTTAAAAAATTAGGCTTCCATACAGATTTTCTTTTGTATGTGCACAAAGGGTTAAACCAATTTCTTCAAAATGTGGAACACTCATGAGTTATGCTCTGACTCCCCGATTTGATACATAAAGAACTATAACTCAGAGAGATGAAGACACCTGTCTGAGGACACACAGCCCCTCACCTGTGGCTGCCCACTGCTACTAACTCTGAGATCAGCCCGCCTGCTATCAAACTGAAACTCTTCCGTTTAGGTACTAGGCATATTTATTTGGTAGATCCCCTGTGGATGTCAAAATAAAAGCTGAACTTTATACCCATGTAGGTGAGAAAATATTTTTGGAACACACACACAAAATCGTTTTGAAAGTATTTACATAACTATTTGGAGAGCAGGTCACTTAAAAATGTGTCTCTTTGTGAGCATAAGGTAAGAATTTGAGACTTCATAGACACTTCAAATCTTGCCTTAATTAAAAGCTAAGTTGGGGTGCCTGGCTGGTTCAGTCAGTAACGCTTTTGACTCATGACCTTAGGGTGGTGAGTTCAAGCCCCACATTGGACATGGCACCTACTTAGGAAAAAAAAAATGTTAGGGCAAATTAAAATCAGCAGTAATAGAATTATTCCTAAACATTAAAGGCAAATGGAAAATGGGCATTGATAATAAATGTTTCCTGTTATAATTTCTGGGGTTTTAAAGAAATTGGGGATGTCTGTCTTTGAGCATGTGGGTCTTATAAACTCTGGCAAGCCTGTGACAGCAAGCACTCATTATCCCAATGCAAGGAAGACCAAGAAGGAGGAAATCCCTCCTCACCCGCTGTGCTGAGGAGGGTGGGCAATGGACTTCGGCCAGCGGTCCTTTCCTGGAGGAAAGTTTGTCCACAGAAACCAGTCCTTGGTGGGCCAGGGTCTGCCTGAAGGAAGGCTGGACTTGACCTCCAGCGACAGAAACAGAGCGATCTGTGCCCCGGTGGAGGGCCCACCGATGGCAGGCATGTCTCAGAATCATTGGGGTCAAGAGCCACCTCTCACTTAGCCGGCCAGGGAGCTGCTCTGAGTCAGGCCAGGGGGCTCCCTGATGTCTTTGCTTTTCAGTGCAGGAGACATTTTCTCCGTCGTTCTCGTCTTCCTGGCCTGGGCCTCTCTTTCGATGTTGGTTGTTCAGCGTGGTGGTACTTATTCCCTGCAAAATGGACCTACTATGCTTCCAGATGTTGGAAATCTGAAAGCAATCTTGGCCCCGCGGAGAATTTCCTTTGAGAAATCACCAACTTGGTCCTGAACAGCAGGCGTCACTGTTGCAGCAGAGAACCTGCCAGCGCCGTGGCCACCCCAGGGATATTTTTACCCAAAGGAGAAAAGGCCCACCGTGAGACACAAACTTGGCAAGAGAAACTCTGGAATGAATGTGGAACCTCATAAAAGGCTGTAAATTATCAGCATGTCTTTAAAGGCTGAGCTGTCGGCTTTGAGCACCCATCCTTTGGGACGAGAGACAGTGGGGTAGGACCAATAGGTCTCTACGAATGAGCTCCCTGAGGTGGACAGTGGCAATCACCTCCTTGAGGTCCCAGCTGCTGTCCTGGCCCGGGAAAGATAGAAGGCAGGTGTCTCTCCTGACCACAGACCCAAGGAGCACGAGGGGCTTTGCTAATGTCTGGTGCTCAAGCCCTGGATTCCTGATGACAACGTCTGCAAGGAGCTGTGCAGGTGAATGTGCAGAGTTTATCGATCTGCCCAGGGACAGCCAGGGAGAGCAAAATCTAAAATGTGCTTTTTTCTTTGCAGACATGCTTGTTCGTTTCAAGGCCAAACATCATGACATATAAATGAGAAGTCAGAGTTGACTGACCTTTAGGCACACACGAACATGGCCTGTTTCAGTACATGGGACTTGGAAATGCAACTTTACACATTACCATGGATTTAAGTAAACCGTGTGCAGAGAAAACCAAAGAAATGAAGAAAATGGACAGACACTGAGCTGGGACTGGATGGGTCTAGAGTGAGATCAGCCATCTTCCCAAGCAGGATTTCTGATCCCCTGGAGGCCATTTTGGGGGCAGGTTGGGGATCTGCTGTTGCCAGTTAGTTGAATATCTTATTCTTCCCTCAGGAGCCAAGCTTCCCGGGAAATTGCCGCAGCGTCCGCAGCCCCAAGCCTATGTGCGCCCCATCGGGGATGCATTCTGGGTGGGGTCCACTTCCTTCATCTGTTTGCCTTCACTTCTTATCGGAATCTTGACTGCAGTGGTACCAATTTCTAGCAGATCAAATACCTATTTCTAACAACTTTAACCCCAAATATCTGAAAATTACAAGAGAATTAGTTGAGAAGAGGCCAAACCCACACTAGGGAATGAGGAACAAAACCTCCACATGTTGTTAGGCCTCCTCATGCACACGTCCAATTACTGTCTGTGTAGTGATTCTAATAGGAAGTTCCTCAACAAGTGTGATTAAGATAATCATCTCTATGAAGGCCCTTCCTAGATTCATCTTCTCTTAGCCACATTCACTGGTCCACTTCCACAGGCACCTGGCTTTCCAGCCCATGTCAATGCCTGCTAGAACACCCCCTCCTTCATTATGTTCTTTTAGTAATTTTAAGAAAGTCCTTGATTTCCAATTGCAGTTGCTAACATATCACCATGAATACCTTGTTCTTCTTGACTGTATTCCCCTATGGGCTTGCTTTGCTCCCTCTGCTTTGCCTGCCTCAACTAATAACTCGGTAGAGTGTCACGGGGCACGTGGGGGACTTCTCGCTCAAGTTTTCCCCACGTGTCTTCCCCCAAATGGCCCTACCTTCCCCATTATAAACATTCTGTGTTTCCTATATTATTAATATTGGAAGAATTCTTTAAAGTCTGTCATTTGCTTATTTGTATTCCTATTTGAAGAATAACTTCTAGATTCAGTTCTGACATGATAGGAGAGCCATGTCCTCCCATCTTTGGACTTTAACCATCTTCTCATGATGGAGGTGGAAGGGCCCAGGGCTTTAACATTTAACCGGTTCACGTCTGTTGATAGACAATCAAGGTAGGAATCATCGATTGGCCACTCTGGTCTTCATGGGCACCCCCGAACAGTCTCAGCACCCATCCAGTTTGCTGATCTTTGAGGAACTAAAGCTGAAATCATAGCTTCCCACCTTACCCATGAGCCTCACCTTCCCATCTTCCCCAGGGCAGCTGTCCTCGTGGAAGGGCGTCCTGGTAAGGAGAAACCCTTACCTAGTCCTCGAGTGAAGCAAAATGTCTCCCCTTCTGCCCCCCTGCTTCATCTTCTGGAAAATGAGAGAATTTTATCAAATTTTATCAAAACCAGCCGTAAGTTTTGAATGGATAATCAAGAACAGAAAATAAAAATAAGTAATTATCCCAAATAAAAGGACCAGTAGGGAGCTGCTGGCTGCAGACCTGTGCTTGCCTGTGCATTGTTCAATCCGGAGAGCCTTTAGGTGCCAAGAAGCCTGGGTCTCCTTTCCCAGGATCTGCATGAGGTGGGCGCGCTGGGACACAGTCTATTCCCTTGGCTCCATGGTGCTGTGCTTCTGAGCAGACACGTAGTCGGGAAACTCAGATCTTGAGCTACCTCCTTGGGTTCTTTATGAAGTGAATGCTGGGCATTAAGAAGGGAGAATACAGCAGAAAACAGAGAAACTGCGAAAGAAAAAGGTCAAAGAAATAGTAAAAAGGGCTAGCGTAAGGTCCAAATTTCCTCAAGTGTTGGGCTGGATTTTGCGTCTGTGTTGCATATAGCTCGAAAGGAATAGGCTGAATTAGGACAGAAAAGAGCTACTGTTTCCAGGTACTGCTGAGACTGACAATGATTAAATAAAATAAAAACATGCAGCGTTGCAGAGGGTGAGGGGATACGGTGTACCAGTACACTGCTAGTGCGACAACAATTTGTTGTAACCTCTCCACAGACTACATTAGAAACATTAAAAATGTTCATTGCTTTGACCTGCTTCTAGGGATTTACACTAAGGAAATTCTTCGTCAAGTGCCAAAATACATATACACAAATGTTCATGAAAGTGGGGTTTTAAAAATAAAAACAACAAAAGTTAATCGAGTAAGATGTGAATAACTTAAGGCTATGTATCAAATAATAGTATCACACCCATGTGATGACATGCATAGCCATTGAGATGATAATGAACAGTATGGAACATTGTAATGAACATATCACTAACATCATGAAATTGTTAATACAAAAACCTGATAATCTGTTACAGATAGCCTACGCAGTGTGATTTCATTGTGTAATGTAAGTGTGTATGTTACAAATCTGTAGGAAATGGAAAGACAAGCTCCCAAAAGGCTATAAGGAGATAAAAAAAAGATCCCCCCCTCCACAATTGGGTTAAAATAAATCAAAAGCAAGTGGGTATTCATACCCCCTTATCACTGAGGAGGTGATGCAGGATTTTTTCCTTTCCTTTTTTTCTTCTCTGTATTTTCTATTTTCTATTTGTCCACACAACCATGCATTATTTGCATACGGAAACAATGGAAGCTGAAATAAAATGGGTAAAATGTCAACCTGAATTTGAATATTCTTTCCTTGAAAGAAGAGATCAACAGTGATTTGATTGACCTTTGTTTTAAAAGGGAATTCTTTATAAATTTAAGGTTTTTTTAGTTTAGGACCCTTTGAGTTCCTCCCAGTTCCTCCCAAGCTACAGTTTGGAAATGCCAGCTGCCATCTGTTTAAGTATTGACCTAGATCATCAGGGAAGAAAATTTGTGCTCAGAAAAGAAATACAGAAGAGTATTCTGAGACTGAAAAATACAGTCAGAGCACAAAACAAATTGCTCTTCCGGAGAGAAAACCTAGGGGCTCAGGCTGCTGGGTCCTGTTGCCATCCAAGCCTGACTTTACCTCCGTAATTCTTTCCGCAAAGACACAGTTGATAGGATGGATAGAATGTATGTGAGTATATCTTCAATTGTACTCTTGCAATGAAGAAAACTGTCCTCTTTTCTTATTTCGATGAAGACGCACTTGAAGATGCTGTTCCTTTTTTTGTTTTTGTTTTTGTTTTTTTTGGAGTGTGATTCAAACTATCTAATAACTAGTTCGGCTCTGACTATGAACTCATCGGAATGAACGCTAGTCTTTAAGGAAAAAAGTGCTTGTGAGTATATTTGCATGCTGACGGAATACCAGGGAACTCAGGTGTGTTCATATAACTTCCAATTTAATCATTTGGTTTGGAAGAACATTTTGTTTTTTCTCTTTTGTAGTGGGACAATCTATAGTCATTCAATACACCTGCTAAGCTGATGGGTAACTTAGAATGTTGATTGGTCTCTACTCGTCTTTCTAGTGGACCTTCTTTAGCTGGAGGATGATGGTCTGACTGATTACAGGGATCTTCGGATTCTGACAGAAGAGGGTTTGAACCTCAGTTTTAGCCCTCATCAACTCCATGTTCTCGGGCAGATTATTTAAGCTTTTGAGGCTTAGTGTCCTAAACTCCCAAATGGAAGTAAAATTATTTATCTTGCCCAACTGTAGCACAGTTGAGATAATATAAAGCATGTCCAGCAAGAACAGATACGTAATCAGTAGTAGCCCTTCTTGTAAATGTCATCGATAAAACAAAGTTAAAGTTGGCTTTTAGATGAAAACCTGCTTCACTTGGAGGCCGTTTTTTGAATATGAAATAATCTAAAAGACAAGCTAATTCTGCAGCCAGTGCAAATATTAATTAGCAGTCTAGCAAGAAGCAGGTCACAATGCTGAATGTCA
Organism: Potos flavus; assembly: GCA_028534135.1. NCBI lineage: Eukaryota > Metazoa > Chordata > Mammalia > Carnivora > Procyonidae > Potos > Potos flavus. Next base: position 3,268,957 of record CM052885.1, read on the forward strand.
ATGTGCTAAACTGTCTCCTAGTTACAAGACAGTAGCACCTCGCTAATTTGTCATTAAGGGTCCCCTGGAGCTGAGAGAGATGACAAAAATCTGTGTGAAGAAAGAATTCTCACTGACTAAATCAAGCTTCTGCAGTTCTATAAAAATGTGCTACTTTCGTAAGTTTTGCTTTGGAGTTCTTAATATCTGCATAAATGACAAGGTCTTCGGCAGGTGAAAATTTACCTCTTCAAATTAGGTTTGGCAATTTTTTTTCATCTTCAATGACAAAATCTTCTCACTGGGGACCTGAAAGTAGAGACTTGTCCAAATTTAAATTTTTCTCTGAATTGTCATTCAACTACTTAAAATTTTTGCAACTGGCTCTGTCTTCAAAATCAACCCATTCTATTGCATTATCCTCGGGAAATGTCAAGATTACTTGGCATTTCCATATATGAGGAAGTTTAACAGATTCAACCCAATGAGAAAATTAGCAGGATCCATTTCAGATGGGGATTTTGTGCTGAAAAAGGCAACGTTTTGAATAAGCCTGTATTTGATTTCTAATTCCAAAGAGAGTGTGTTGCCTTTGGCCACGTAGGCAAAATGGGAACAGTTTTTCCTACCTGACAGGGTCAGTAGAGAAATATGTGACACGCTAGAGCACAGTGGGTACTCTCTACCCGGTAGTAGGCAATTCCTCTTTGTACATATATATTTGTTAGGTCAGTATTATTGGGGGAAAAAAAAAAGCTCAAGTACCAAATTTTATTCTCAATTCCAACCTTTTCTCTCCTAATAAATATTTAGAGAGGTTTGGAGCTCCCAAATGTTTTCTATAAGGACTTACTAAAACCAGGGAGGTACTTGTTTGTACCACACAGCATCTTAGTGAGAATTTGGCCTACCAGGGATTGGCGCCGTCTTCCAAGTGGCCTGGTGTGCAAAAACCATCCTAAATGTGGTCTCCACAATTAGAGGTTTTGATTTTTTTTAAAGATTTATTTATTTATTAGAGAGAGAGAGCGCATGCATATGAACAAGAGGGGGAGAGAGCAAGAGAATCTCAAGCAGACTCCCTGCCCAGCCTGGAGCCCGACATGGGGCTCGATCTCATAACACTGAGATCATGACCTGAGCTGAAATCGAGGGGATGCTCCACTGACTGAGGCCCCCAGGTGCCCCACACCATTAGCATGTTCCAACTGCAGTTCTCTTGAGGGTGTCTGGCCGTTTCACACGTGCCTGGTGATCCAGAATGAAAACCCTGGAGGGCTGCCCAGGGTCACACGCCATTAGCTTCTTTTTGTTAGCAGGGATCCAGTTCTTACAAGGTGAGCGCATCTTGTAGGCAGGATGTGGGTCAGGGCAGTGGAGGCAAACATGCTGCTTCAGTCAGATCGAGCAGAGGATCTGGACCTGGGGTCTGTCTCGGGTTCACCTGTCATGGGCTGTGGGGACCCTTGAGCAGGCATGCTTTCTCTCTGGTGAATGTCCCATCTGCAAGTCCCATTAGAAGACCACCCCCAGCACCCGGATCCTGAGTTTAGAAAGCTGATATGCCCTAGAGGCTAGGTTTGCATGCGAAAGTCTCTTGTTCCATAAAGAAATAACAAAGAAACAACTAGTTATAGACACTGCATACAAAAGTGATTTAGTGATCATAGTCTGCACATTCTAACTGGGCTCATTTCCATGCTTTAGGAGTTAATACCGGAAGGGGGCACCTGGGTGGCTCAGTGGGTTAAGCCTCTGCATTTGGCTCAGATCATGATCTCAGGGTCCTGGGATCGAGCCCTGCATCGGGCTCTCTGCTCAGCAGGGAGTCTGCTTCCCCCTCTCTCTCTGCCTGCCTCTCTGCCTACTTGTGATCTCTCTCTCTCTCTCTGTCAAATAAATAAATAAATAAATAAATAAATAAATAAATAAAATCTTAAAAAAAAAAAGTTAATATTGGAGGGAGGAGAGTCAACTAGAGTTTTGCCCCTGTGGTAGTCTTGTGCTGCATATATTTAGAAACAACTTTTAGCAAATAATAAAATTCCTCAATTCAGACACATTCCCTAACATTATTTCATATTCTTTTGTCATAATTTATGTTAAGAAGGTTTGTTTGTTTTCCAAAGGGCAATGCATAATTGTGTGTCCACAATAATGTGTCTTTACCTATAAATTTGTGATAGGGAGCCACCACTCTTTTTCATGAAAAAGCTTTTAACAGTCAACCTCTTGGTTCTAATGAAGTTGTAATTTATAATCCCAAGGGATAAACCATATAGTGGTGGCCAACACTTTTACAGTGTAAATTTTGTGTCTGGTCTTGGCCTGAGACATTGAACTCATTTAACCCTCATGAAAAATCTATAATTGGGAACGGAGTAGTATTATGTCCACTTTATAGAGGGGAAAACCCAGGCACGGAGGGATTAACAATGTTGTCCAAGGTCACGGAGCTTGTCAGGGGCAGAAGCTGCTACTGAGCCCAAGCAGAATGAATTCAGTGAGTGTAGAATCACGATTACTGTCTGGCTTTTCACAAAAACCAGTTACTTTGCTTAAAACATGCAGGCTTGGGAGCCAAGAGCCCCAGACTCTTCGATGTGACTTTCTCCTTGGGGACAGTGGTTCTCAGTGAGGACCTGGAGCAGCCCTCTGCCCTCAACCTTTCCTTTGCTCTAGCTACACTACTCTGGTGTTTTTCTCTAATCCTATTTCTTTAAATAGCATATGAACTCCCAAATGTATATCTGAGTCTCTCCCCTGAACCCCGGACTTCTATAACTACCTATCGATTTGGTATCTCTTGTTGGATATTTAGTTGGATCACCATTTTAATGTGTCCCAAACTGAACTCCTCATCCCTCCCCCTACACACGCGCAGAACTGCCTCCCATCCCAGCAGGTGATAGCCGGTCCTCACACTCGCCCAGCCAGGCAGCTGGAAGTCATCCTCTCTCTCCCACCATCCACGTAGAGAAGCCCACTGGATCCATCTTCAGCATGAACCCGGGATCTGAGCCCTCCCCATGTCCACTCCACTGGCTGATGCAGACTGCCCTCATCCCTCCCTTGGATTATCACAGCTGCTCCAGATTTTCTCAGGCTTCTCCTCTTGCCTCCAGAGCGTGGTCTGTTCCTGACATGGGAGTGGGGGGATCCCTTTCTGGAAGTCCCATCATCTCACAACCTCCTGGTGGTCTCCATGGCACCCCAAATAAGAGCTACAGGTGCTCCCTGAGCTGACTGCTCCCCCCGCTCTGCTCCACCGGCCAGCCCCTCACTTCTTCCAGCATCACCGGCGTCCTCCCTGCTCCGGGGACATGCCGAGCAGGTGCCCACCCCCGGGTGTCTCCCTGTGGTGCCTTCTTTTGGATACTCTGCGGTCGCATAGCCTTATAGCTCCTTCCCTTCCTTTGGGTCTATGCTGCCACGCCACTTTGTTACAGAGGCCCGTCTTCGGACGCTCTAAAAATAGTCGCACCCTCCCTCACCACTCCTGGAGGTTCTAACCCTTACCTACTTTGTTGCTCTTCACGACATTTAATATCACTAAGAGCTCCATAATTTTGATTGTTTACTGTCCTCCCCCTGCCCCCACTCCAGCTCCTACCAGAACATAGTCTCATGAGGGCAGGGGCTCTATTTTTGTTTTTGTTGCAGACTTTGGAGTGTCCACAGCAGTCAGGAAATAAATATCTGTTGAAGAAAAGAATGCGTGCGTCTCCTAGAAACGTCCAGGCTTCACGGAGCCCAGACATCTGGGCAGCAGCAGGGACAGGGGTGACACGAGCTGAGGTGTAAGGGGAGGAAGGTGGAACCCGGTCAGGCTGGGCTGCCTGGCTGACTCCCGGCGCTAAGAACCAGGAAACTCAATAACATGTTCCCATGTAGGGACGGGGCTTCATGATGGGAAGAAGCTTTTATTTGATCCACACCAGTGTCCACACCCAGGCAGCCTGGTCCAAAGTGGGATGCAGGACATGCCATCTGTAGGAAAGGCATCAGAAAATTTGGTCTGTTTGGGGTGAAGGTGTGTGACGAGGTCTAGACAGTGAAAAGAGCTGGGGAGGGGGCCAGCAAGGCAGGCAGGCATGGGGGCATGGTGGCAAGGTGGCAGGAGGGGGGCATCCCAGCACTACTGGGTCCCCCTGGAGAGTGTGGGTGCAGAAGCATGGCTCCACTCGGACTAGGTTCTGGGTCTGGGCAAACACGTTTGCTGCGGAGTCCAGACCACACTCTCATGGGCGGCAGCCGGCTCGACGGGTCCTTCCCCGGGGGCTGGGACTCGGCAGGTGCCGCCAGGCAACACCCGTAGCGGCGACGCTGGGCAAGGCAGGGCTGACACCTGTCTCGGCAGCCTAGCAGATTACCTTTCTGGAGGTTCCTCCAGCTTCTGTTGATGGTATTTACCTTCTGTTGCTTTTGGTTGGTTGGTTGGTTTAAAGGAAGATGCAATAACCTCACACAACATCACACCACTTGAAAATAAAATGAATGTGGAGATTGTTTTTACAAGGAGATAATGAGGTAAACAAACACCTCTGTCTCCTGCCCACCTCTCTCAGGTGGGCCCTGCTGTCAGAATTCTCCCGTCGGCGCAGCCTCGCTGCTGAGCACACAGCGTGCTCTCCCATGTGCAAATGCTCTCCCAAATCTCAGTGGCGCTGCAGCCCTCTCCTCCGAGAAGTCTCGTGGGTGGGCTCCGGCTGCCCCCCAGTGGCCTCCACCCCTCCAGCTGGCAGCTCTACCTGCCTGACAGGGCCAGGTGTGTGTCCCTGTTGTCCCCGATCGCGCCACGTGTGCGGATTGCCCAGATTTCCGCTCGGCCCAGACAAGCAGCCTCGTTGACGTCGCCACGTGGATATCTCCGAAGAAAGCATCTCACTTTGCAAAATGAAAGTTTTGTCTCTTCAATCCCGTTGTATTTCAGGGATTGACACCACTCTCTGTCCTGGGCTGTCTCCTTTGGGTTGGCAACTATTTCCTCGTGAAGAGCACATCCAAGCCAGGTAGGCCTTGTTCCCAAACACGTGCAAGCCCGTGGGCATCATCTTAACTTGATGGGTTCAATGATCAAACACAGAATGTCCTACTGACCTGACAGCTGAGACACGGGTGCTGGATGGCCCCTCTTCTCTCCCCTGCCACCTTCCTGCCGTGTCAGTGACGTACTGAGCACAGTCCCTGGAGGGATTTGTTTCCAGCACATAATGGACCATGTTCCCGGGAGGACCCTATGGATGAAAACAAGCATACAAAAAAATGCCATCCCTTTACAGTTTTTAGAGATATTTTTCCAGAAATATATATAAATCATTTTTTTAATTGCATCAATAATCGCTTAGAAAATCCCTAAGGGAGGACCCAGAGGTGTGTGTGAAAGAGGAAACGAGAGAAGCAGCTGTGACCAGCTGTCACCTGGAGGACATTTGCTAATGGTGATTATGAGATTCAGTATTCGAGGCTGCACCAAGCACAAGGCCACACAAACGCAAAGTCTCAGCCATTATGGGACAGCCGACAAATCTCCCACCTTGCTCATTCCTTTAAATGACCTAGCCTTTAGCATAAGAGTAACTAGAAAGTGTTCTCTCCCCAGTTAACTACAAGGAAAACTTCCTGGCTCAAGCCTTTGCTCTAGGCTGAAGGTAAAAGAAATCTTCCCTGAGAATTCAAAACCACAAGCCGAGCCTCACATAGGTGTAGAGATTGAACTCACCGTGCTTGTGTAGTCTGAGAAATGTCAGCCAGGGTAGTGGGTCTCCAGGCACCTGATAAAGCAAATACAATTCCTCTCTGAAGGAGCTTACCTGGTTAGAAAGGTAGATCCTCGGGACCCACTCCAGACCTCCTCAATTAAAATCTATAAACACACTTGCACGCAGAAATCCTGCAGAGAACATTCCAGAGCGGGAACTCACAGTGAATCATAAAACACACAAGGAGTCAAGGCACCATGATCAAGTGTGAGCAGAAACAAGAAATGATAGAATCACACCACAAAAATGTCACATATTGCCATAATCAGACAACAGCTGCCTGATAACATTGCCTCTGAAAACTTAGGAGTCATCTGGTAATATTTAGATTTGGTAAATGAAATTTTTTTTTTTAATTATCTATGCTATTTTTATTGTAGCAGCCCAAGTGGACTAAGACATGTAGAACAATCAAAACCCTTTATTCGACTTTTCATCTTATTTCTCTCACTCTTAGATTTGAAATTATAGCCTCTCAACATTGCTATTATTTTCTTTTTCTTTTTTTTTTTCCTATTACTTTTATTTTATTTTTTCAGTGTTCCAAGATTCATTGTTCAATGATTTGGTAAATGAATTTTTTTTTTTTTTGGTAAATGAAATTTTTAACTCTGGTGCTGGACAGGCCAAGGAGGAGGAGGAGGGGGAGGAGGAGGAGGAGGAGGAGGAAGAGGAGGAGGAGGGTCTCAGGCCCCTCACCAAGAGGGCTCTTGGCTTTGCATAAGAAAGAATTCAAAAGCAAGCCATTGAGAGAAAGGGACAAAGATATATTGAGTATAGAAGTAAGAAAGGAGCTTTTCAGAAAGCAATGGTCTGTCCTTCCTGATGGGGAAGACAATGCCCCCCCCCTTACCTTGAATGAAGGGTTTTATAGGATTTTTAAAATTAGCTGGCCATACAGGGAGGGGGCTTCCTCTTTAACTTTCAGTTTATCAATTATATTGGGCAGTTAGTTTTTCTATTCTCTTAAGGTTGTGGAGTTACCCACAGGGAGTGGTTGTAACAATGTCCAGCCTTTGTGGGAAGGGGGTCTTGTGGTCTTCCATGAATTGGATCTTGTGACTCTTTATATGACCTGTTGACTTTTAGGTTAAGGGTCAGCCTTAAACCAAGATGGCTTTACACAGGTCAGCTTATCTCCCAAGTCTCCCTTCCCTCCTGCCTTGACTCTGGAAGTCTGAGTCAGTCTTGATATTTTGCATTTCTAAAAAAACTCCTGGGTGTTGCCACTGCTGCTGATCTGTGGACCACACATTACACTAAAGTTTTAATATCATGTTTAATATACTTTATTAGCTTTTTATTGTTGCTATAGAAAAATACCACAATTTAGGGTCTGGAAACAACACAAGTTTATGATCTCACAGCTCCGAGGTTAGAAGTCTGAGCTGGCTCCGCTGAGTTCTTGAATCCTGGTTTCAGGAATCCAGAATTAAGGTGTCAACTGGCCAGACCTTCATGAGAAGTCTCTGGGGAGAACCCACTTCCAAGCTCATTCACGTTGTGGGCAGAATCTTGTTCTTTGCCATTATAAGACTTGGGCCCATTTCCTTCTCAGCTGCTATGTGGGGGCCACCATTTATGCCACGAGGCCCCTTTTTGGTCATCTTATGGATGCACCTGACTCTCAGAGCCAGCAAAGTTATGTTGAATTCTTCTCGCACCTGGCATCGCTGATTTTCTCTCTGCTGCATACTTTTTTGCTCCAGGACAAATTACCTTTGATGGCCTCCCATGATTATCCAATCCTTCTGGGTGATCCAAGCTAATCTCCCTATCTAAAGTCAGTTACATCTGCAAAGTTACCTTTAGCATTTAGAGCAATATGTATCTACATTCCGGGGATTAGGGCTTGGACATCTTGGTGGGGTTCAGGGCATGTCTCTATGTTACATGTATTAAGGGATATTGGGAAAGCTTGATAATATTTTCGAAAACAAAAGTGAAAAATAATTAAGATGGTTGATTAGAGAAATAAGCGAAATACTGGAGAGAGTAGATGGAAGATTGGACATGGTGTAAGAACTGGTGACATTACACAGGACGCAGGGGAGAAAGAGAAATGGGTGTCACAGAACCGGTGACATTACACGGGACGCGGGGGAGAAAGAGAAATTGGTGTCACGGGTAACATGAAGTTAACACACATGCAGAAGAGATCAAAATTGTTAATCTGTGCCAATCTGGAGTTCCTGAAGGAGATAATAGTGAGAACGACGGATGAAGAGATATTGAAGGATATAATGGAGTAAACAGTTCCAGAATTGTTAAGAGAAGTCTATCCTTAGATCCAGAAATCTCAGTAAACTCAAGTAGGTTGAATAAAAAGAAACTCTTACATAGATACAACACAATGACACTGGGACGAACAAAAACAAAGACCATTTTAACTGTCTAGGAAGCAACCTAGGACCATTACAGATTTGGAAGACTGTTTGGACAGAAGTTTCATAGGCTTAAATCCCCATTTTGAGGGCAATTCTGAAGGAGAAATGAGAATGTTATTGAATCCTCTCTGATCAGACTCATTTTTATTATATATTCTTATATGTAGTACTTATAACAGATACAGTTATATATTTATTTGTTTGATTCGTGGTTTAATTCTTTATTTCTTGTTTTTATTTTTAAAATTTACATAGAGTAAAATTAACTCTTTGATGTGTAATTCTATGAGTTTTGACAGAGGCTTAGAACTGTGTAGCCCTAACTGGGGTTCCATTACGCAAAATCAACAGTCTGAATCTGCCCCTCCCAACCCATACTTCAACCCTGAAAACCACCCATCTGTTCTCCAATCCTATCATTTTGCCTTTTCCAAAGAGTCACTTAAGTGGAGTAATACAGCACATATCATTTTGAATCTCATTTCCTTCCGTTATCATAATGCATTTGAAATGTAACCTTATTACTGTATATGTCAGTAATTTGTTCATTTCTATTGCTGAGTAGCATCCATGTGCTATATTTTATTTGTCCACTCACATTAAACATCATTTGTATTATTTCCATGTTTGGTGACTATTGATAAGACCTCTGTAAACTTTTCATATAGATTCACCATTGTTTATTTTTATTTACCAAGGTCTTCTCTGATTTCTTTCATCATTCTTTTATACTTTTCAACCTATAGTAGCCATCCATGTATTGTTAAGGTTAGTTCATTTATTTTAGTGTTGTTGAAATCATATTTAATTTTTTTTTATTTCCTGGCATCTATTACAAAAGGACAATTCACTTTTGTGTTCAGATCCTTTTTCATGCAATGATTTTAAACTCACTCATTAGGTCAGAGACTATTTTTGTAAGTTCCGTGGTATTTTAAATCATGTTGCCTTCTAAAAGAGACAGTCTCTTTCTTCCTTTTCAGGCTACAGACTTTTCCCTTTTGTTCTCCGCTGTCTAGATTATCCAGCAAGATGTTGGCTGGCAGTAATGGGAGTGCTCATCCTTGCCTGACTCCTCATCTTAGAGGGGAAAGTATAAAATATTTCACAATTAAGTATTAGCTCTAAGTATTTTGTGGAAGTTCTTTTCCAAGTTGGGGAAGTTCCGTTTTATACCTAGTTTGCTGATATTTTGCATCACGAATAGATGTTGAATTGTCAGAGACTTTTTATGCATCAATGGAAATGATCCTGTGATACTTGTTTTTATTTTTTAAAGATTTTATTTATTTATTTTGAGAGACAGAGAAAGAAAGAGAGAATGTGTGAATGGGAAGAGGGACAAGCATACTCCACACTGAGTGCAGAGCCTGAGGTGGGGCTCGATCCCACAACCTGAGATCACAACCTTAGCTGAAATCAGGACTCAGCCCCTCAACAGACTGAACCACTCAGGTGCCCCATGATACTTCTTTAGTTTGTTAATATGGTGAATTACACTGCTTTTTTTGAGTGTTCCTTCAGCCCTGCCTTCTAGACCAATCCTTCTTGTTCATGATGTATTATCCTTTGTATATATTGCTGTCTTCAATTTGCTAATTTTTATTTAATAGTTTTTGTGTCTGGGTTCATGAGAGATTTTCGTAATATTCTTGTAATTTCTTTGTCTGGATTTGATATTAAGCAACAATGATCTGATGAAATAAGATGGAAAGAATTTCCTTCTCTGCCTTTTAGGAAAGAATTATAGAACTGATAGAATTTTCTTTGTTAAATGTTTGATAGAACTCTCTAGTGAAACCACCTGGACCTTTTTTGCTGAAAGGTTTTTTATCTACAGATTTAAGTTATTTATTTGGTATAGGAAGAATCATATTTACCTATTTCTTCAGAGAAGTTTGGTAATTTGCGACTTTGAAAGAATTGTTCCATTTTACTGAAGCTGTTGAATTCATGTGGAATTCATGTTGAATTCATGACAGAACTGCTCATGGAATTCTATTATTATCCTTTTAAGTGTCTCTAGTCCTATTTCTTCTATCCTGAATTACACCATTTGCGTCTCCTCTTTTCTCATGGGTAGTCAGATAGCACTTTATCAATTTTATTGAACTTTTCAAAGAACGAGCTTCTGATTTTATTGATTTTTTTTTTCTCTATTGTTTTCACAGTTGGTGACTGCTGCTGAGTTCTGCGGTTCATTCATCCTTGGGAAGACAAGGTAGGAAAAACATCTATGAAACTCACTTTGGCTATGAATTGTTATTCAACTTTTCACCTCAGCTCTCGATCTACCTGATATTGCTTACTTGTGTGAGACCCTGGAGGAACTTTTTGTATTCTGTGCAGAGTTTTCAGCTGTAGTCGGTGGGAGAGCTAGGTCATAGTAGGCTTACTTCCTCTTGGCTGACAGTGGAAGTCTGCGTGTGGTGGTGTTGTTAATGCTTCTCTTCTCTGTGCTGTGAGTTCACTGATGTCAGAAAGTTGAAAAAGAAAAGAAGGTTGCATTTTTTATTCCTTATTAGTCTACCGTCTGTCTGGCAAAGCACCTGATACATTAGTATATGGCATTGTACGTTGCAAAGTTCCTCATTTCTAATGTACATTCAATGTGGTATCCCCAGTTTCCCATTAAGGTTATTACTGTGTTGATTTTACGCCTTATAAATTGCGATCTTAGGGTCAAGAATGCATTTGTTTTCTATTTACTGCATAACAAATTATTACCAATGTATCATCTCATAATACACATGCATATTATCTCACAGCTTCTGTGGGTAAGGAGTTCAGGCGTGGCTTATTGGGGCAACCTGCACCAGGCTGTGGCCAAGTTTTCAGCTGAGCTGTGTTCTCATCTGGAGTTTCGTTAGGGGAGAAGCCATCTCCGTGCCCATTCAGGTTGTTGGCAGAGTTTGTTTGCTCGTGGTTGTATCATGGGGGCCCTCAGCGGCTCACTGGCTGACCCAGGTCCTGGAGGTTACTGCGTTTCCCTGACACTTGGCCCTTTCCATGGACACTTCACAACAGACTGTTTGCTTCTTCCAGGCCAGCAGGGCAGTCTCTCTCCAGCCCACTAAGTCATGATCTTATACAATGTCATAAAATCATGGAATGATATCCTCTATCTTGGTCATAGAGCGTGATCTAACCAAGAGTAGCATCCTTTGCCATATTCTCTTGGTAAGAAGCAAGCCACTGGTTCTGTCCACGTTCAAGGGAATCACGTCCATGATGTTAGGCATCTCCTCGGGGGGTATCCACCAGGAAGGAAGTCTAATATTTATTTATCTCACATGAGTATTCAGAAAACACTGGTAAAGTAACTCAGGTCGAGAATGGGAGTAGAAATGTGTCTCCTCTCACTTATTGTCATGTGTCTTGTTCCATGTTCACATACAACAGAGCAGACCTATAGGAAATATACTTTGAATGAATAAATGCATTAATGAGTGAACACTTGGGGCTTACCATCTAACACAATGTAGCTCTGCTGCTAGTGTTTGGCTAGAGGGGATCCAGAATAAAGCCTACTGATAATTTGACTTCATTTTGCTGTCCCAAAGATTTCCCCAAACCCAGGGTACTATGTGTGCAGGTGTCACAGCACACGACACAGCTGGTGTTTGTAATGTCAGGGATGTACTCTCCATCCTGGCCCCAGAGTTCTCCTCTCCACCCTGGCACAGTTGGGTCTCCCAGAGCAAGAATCCGATTTGTGGTGGAATGCAGCACAAATGACCAGGGAATCCAGCCATTCAGCTGTTACTTCAGTGAGACTGCTTGATTGATTCCCTGTGATGTATTGTATTGTCTAGTAAAGATCACATTGAATGAGCTCAACTTATTGGAAATTACTTGCTAAGTGTCATTTTGACACCATTGCCATCAGTTGGGGAAACTGTAGAAAGCCGAACGATGCAATCAAAGCTTACGTCTATGAATTTCAAGTGTAATTCTCCATTTCTTTTCGTTGACAAGACTCAGAACCTTGATGTCCTCCCTGTAGGTTATGTGTACAATGTCTGTGTTTTTCCAGCTTTTCCCACCACATAAGTGATACACACCCACACAGGGAAGGCTAGGCTTCTGGAGTTTAAGTGGAAATTTTTCTAGTTCAAATCAGATTTTCTATAGGTACGTATAAGTGCTTTTACTAACGGCAGTAGCATAATCTTGAAAAGTTGGACCTCAGTGTTTTCAGCAGTAATCGATTGCTTTCCCGGATAAGTTTAAGAGCTCCAGGAGAGCTGGGTGCAGTGTGCTTCTTTCCTGTCATTGTGGGTTGAGATAAGATTGAATCCTATAAGAATGTCTAAGGTCAAGTAAGAAATAATGGGTCTGAAATTTACAGAGATTATGGAGACTAGATGGAATCAGGGTCCAGCTCAGAAAGTAGAAGGTGATGGTGAATGCAGGGGTGGAAGAGTGAGGCACAGGTGGGTGGAGTGGGGAGGACCAGACACCTGCAGTTCAGCCCGTGTTCATGGACCAGAAAAAGGTAGAAGATAGTGTGAAAGCTTCCTTGCCATGCAGGACTCCTTGGTTCCTGGCCTTCCTGACTGGACTTTCCCATGTCTTGGTTCTCAATCCTTTCTGGTCACACTGAATATCTCCCCACCCCCTTAACATAAAACCATGTGTGTGCTTACTGCCTTGTGCTCATGGTTATGTCTAGCTCTGCTCCTAATATACCCTTCTTTATTTTCTTTGGTTGAAGATCATCATCTCCATTTAAAATGGAATTGGAAGATTATCTTCTCTGAGAAGCACTCGGTCCCTCTTCTTGGTCCACACCCATCATCAAAACATAGACCCAGCCTAGGGTTCTTGTCCATTTCCTCCTCTGTCTTCCCTTCCACAGTGTGAGAGACATGATAGGTTCTTCTTTCAATATTTATTTATTTCATTCATTTTAAAATCAAGAAGTCTTTGCAGGATTCAGTGCTGTGGAGGACAGAATGACCCAGTTCTTGTATTTGAGACTTGACTCTAGTTGACAAGCTGACGCACCCACGTGGGGATGATGGATGGTAGGTAATGAAAACTAGCATTTGTGTGGTACTTCACAAGTCACAATCATTACCTCATTTGCTTCTCATAAGACATATGGATCAGATAATATTGTCTTCGCTTCACAAATGAGGGAATTGACATGCAAATGGGTTAAGAGGTTTTTTCAAGGACCACAATTATTGTTCAATAGTCATAATTAGAAATTTAATTTTAGCCTTTCCACTCCAAATGTTATGCATTTTCCCTCCAACTCATGATGGCTTTGACCAAAATGAATGATGCAAATGACTTGGGTAGGAGTTTCTGTGGAAGGAGTGCTTGCTTTTGCTGCATTGGTTAGGGAAGGCTTCGGAGAGAATGTACTAATTGAGATATCTCTGGAAGAACAGAAAACAACTTGATCAATGAAGTAAAAGTGAAAATTCTATATATGGATGAAAGCGTGAACATGTTTCATTTGGGGCATAAATTTTCTGACTGAAGGATAATTTCAGAAAGTTTTAAATTCTCATTAGAATTTTTAGTGGTTCTTGAAGACAATAAGAGTATTAATGGTTTTAGAGCAAGAAAATAAAATAATGTGGTACATCAGAGGTTCTAATTTGGAGGTGATCTTCAATGGGATGAATTATTGAAGGTTCCTGAAGGCAAGATAACCCAATGGGAGACTAGACCACATTCATGTGTGATTGTCACTGACAGAGTGCATGGGTAGTAAAATTATATTTAGAAAGTGGCCATTATATTATATCCAGAGAAATCTTAATCCACTTTTCATATTTGATAAGAAATAATATTTAAGCAATAGAAAATATGGTTTAGTGTTCTTGATAAATCACCACAAATAGTGTTTGAGCACCTACCAGATACCCAGCATTTTTATAGCTTCTGAGGGTGCCACCATGAACAGTACAAATATGCCTTCATGAGGCTTCTGTTCTAGCATTAAATGTGCCCCGAATACATATATGAGGCACTTAGCGACAGCCATTCTTTTTGGGGAGTGGGGGATGGTATGAAGGGAAAAGAGAAGCTGGTCATGAAAAGAAAATGCCTTGTTTTAGTAGTTTATGCCTGAGCGAATTGGGATGAGGCTATAAAAGGCATTATAGTTGAAATTGTTTGAAGAAATTCAGCTGAATGGAAAAAAAAGATTGTTCCTGTGGGCAGCTGGATGAAAAGTTGGAGGCTTTGTTGTCAAGAACACTGGTCATTCTCATCAAGCTATTCAGAATATTCTGGTCTCCCAAGGCAATGCCCAAGTGAGAAGCAGGTACTGGAGCAATTTTTTTTCTAAATTTAAAATAAATCCAGAGGGTTTCGTGCCAAATAATCACTAGCTGCTGTGAGATCAATGTGTGTGGAATTATTAACAGGAAGCAAATTACTAACTACAACCTATGGAGAAAATTTGTCTCAGGCAAGAACTTTCTTTGAAGGATTGCACCCAGCATGAAAACATTTAATTTCCCCACAGTTACTCCACAGGGACCCACCAAGGGTTCCATTGGTAATAAACAAGAAGATGCTGGCTGCAAAGCTTTGGAATTACCAACCTGAAATACAGAGAGGGAAGTGTAGGAGAGAAAAAGAGCATTTGATCAACAACACCTTCAAGTCTTTGTATAAGAATTCTAGATTAAATTTTTAGTGAATAGGTCTCTGTATTTGATCCTTTGATTTGATTTGATATTTTGTGCTTGGGAAGACCTCAACCAATGTTTACTGTTATTGCTTGAACCATACCTTTACGCTCAAGCAATGTTAATACCATAGGGAACCATAGGAACCATCTAAATAGAATTCATTATTTATCCAGAGATAAATTTATTTACCCAGACCAGTTAGTGGCGTAGGAGGGAACTAGAACATAGATCTCCAGGGAAATCATCATTGTTCAATCCACCTCATCAAAAAAGGCTTAAGAACCCTGATGACATCCCCCATCTTTAATTAATATGAAAATTAGGACATAAAGCCACAAAAACCTTATTGAAGAACAATGAGAAGGACAAGCTGGATATCCAAAATATCCATAGTCCTTTTCTGATTTCTTTCAGATTCTGGATCATGTGGACCACGTTACAGAATTATCTGGTAATAAATGAAGAGCTATTGAGGAAGGGGAAGAATACTCAGCTGTTGGCGTCTCAGCTAACTCCGCTGTTAGCTGTTAGCAACTCAGATGTTGCTATGAGTTTCTGTTTTGGCCACAGCTCTCAGACTGAGGACTAGAGCCTGTGCTTCTGACTTCAGTTGGAGGGAGCTAACTTGTACAGGAAAGCTGTAGACTCAGGTTCAACCTGCAATTCTAAAGGTACTAATTGCCTAATCTTAAGCAAGTTACTTAATCTTTGAGCTTTATTGTCCTAACTGGGGAGGAGAGTGGGGGTGGACAGAACCTTTAAAGAACTTGTATTCTAAGTAAAGAGACAAATGAACAACTACAAAACCAAGTACCAAATCCAGTATTAGCTCTGTATTTAGAAGGTTCGACAGTATTTGTGGTTGCACGTTATTATCAGGGGGGACATCTCAGAAATGAAGTTAGCTGAGCTGAGGTTTGAAGAATGGGTCAGGTTTTACAGGAGGACTCGCAAAGATCTCCCCTCTAGAGAGGACACTTCATGAGAAAATTCAGAAGATATGAGTAAATGGCAGCAATCTACATTCTGCAAGAGGCTTCACGTGAGAGCCGATGTACAGGAAGATTAGGGGAAGGCAGTCTGATAGGCAGGCGGCAGAATATGGACGGCTTGGTTTTCTGTGTCATGGGTTTTGGGTTTGGCCTGTATTTCACAGAAGGACTGTGATAAGGCATAAACGACTTTATTTTTTTTTTCCCAATTACTTCTATTTTATTTTATTAAACAACTTCAGATTTCATAAAGTTTGTTAGCAGCAGTGTAGGTGATGGAACTGACAAAGGAATAGAGGAGGTAGCACAAACGGCAAGACAGTTGTTGCTGTCTTCTTGGTGGATACAAAGGTCGGCAAAGGCTATCGGTCAGGATAGGATAGGTTATACCATAGTAACAAAGGAAGCACAAATTCCAGGGGTGTGGAACACCAAAGGTTTATTTCTTGCTCGTACTAGCATCTGAGGGCTCTAGTCTATCTGCAGGCTAGTATATCAATCTTTTTCTGTATTATTGTTAACAGCTATGGTGGGGAAAAAAGGACACATGCCCAAGTACACATAACTTCTAAGCTTCTTCCAGGGATACACGTCATTTCTCACACTTCATAAGCTGAAACAAGCCATATGGCTGCACCTGAACTTGATGTGGTGGAGAGATAGCATCCTCCAATAAGAATGGAAGTTGGATATTGGTGATGATTGATTCGGTCTGCCAATAAGATGGTGACATTGTGGAGACTGAGTTTCTAGTGTTATGTAGACAACCACAAGAAGAGTCACTGATCTTACACACCTTGTACTGTGTTTATCTTTTCATTTTTTTGGTAAGTCTTATAATAAAACTACTGAGCCATATCTGCAGGACCAAACATGTTGTGTGTGTTAAAGACAAATACTCAAACCAAAAGGTTGATTTACTTCCCTTTATCCATCAACGTTTCAGTTTTATCCCAAGAGGAAAGCTGGCAGTAAATCCTGCTTGTCTTTATTAAATAAGGGTTTTATACTCATTCTGCTGGTGGCAAGGATTTTTTCCCCCATACCTCTATTGATGCCAGATAATTTTGGCCTCAATCCCTGGATTTGGTTTGTGCTTTTCTGGCTCTTTGACAAAGTATGTAGCTTAGAAAGATCTAGAGAGCAAGATTACAGGGTGACTTTTCTGCTATCTTTGGATCCTTCCACGGTTGATCCATAGACAAGTTATACCCTTATTGATGCAGAAGGAGGATGTTTTCCAAAAGATTGATGTCCCTGTTGCCTGGTCTGGGGGATGGAGTAGAAGGAAGCAGTTTTTTCTATCTTCCCCTGATTGAGGATGAGTCCTGACATGTGAGTTGTCTCAGCATCAGATCATCAGATCCAATTTCCACAGGAAACTTAGCAGTTGCAGTGCAGAGTGCACCTGCCACCATTCCACTCGCATGTTGAAATGAACAGTTTCCATTTTGAGCAGTGGTTATGGCCATGTAAAGGGCTCATTTTTTTGCACCTGTCATGCACCTGTCCAATCTTACCTTTGCATAAGTGAGAAACCAAGAGTATTGTTTTCCATCTGGGGAGGAGGATGGGTGTTGGGAATCTGAATCAGGTGGTAGAGGGGATTGAAATGTCATAATGTCATAATTTGCATCAGAGTTGGTGATTCTACTGCACTAAATTCAAGATAACTAATCAGAAAAAAACAAACCAAAACAAACAAACAAAACCTGGCCAGAAGACTATGTAACAGCTTGGAAACAAAGTAGAGACAAAGTGTACTAGATTCTTCCTTTGCTAGTTGCTAATCCCAATCTCATAAAGCCTGATTTAAACTTAATCTGTGTTTTCCCTTCTTAAATTCTATAGCATTTTTTCTTTTTTTCCCTCTTTTTAATATTTATTTTATTTAAATTCAATTAATTAACACATAGTGTATCAGTTTCAGATGTAGAGTTCAGTTAGTCATCAATTGGATGTAACACCCAGTGCTCATTACATCACGTGCCCTCCTTAATGTCCATCACCCAGTTACCCCATCCCCCCCAACTCCCCTCCAGCAACCTTCAGTTTTTTCTCTATAGTGAAGATTCTCTTATGGTTTGTCTCCCTCTCTGATTTCGTCTTATTTTATTTTCCCTCCCTTCTCCTGTTTTGTTTCTTAAATTCCACATATGAGTGAAACCATATGATAGTTGTCTTTCTCTGATTTACTTATTTCACTTGGCATAATACCCTCCAGTTCCATCCACGTCATTGCAAATGATAAGATTTCATCCTTTTTGATGGCTGAGTAATATTCCATGGTGTATATATACTACATCTTCTTTATCCATTCATCTGTCAATAGACCTCTGGGCTCTTTCCATATATTGGCTATTGTGGACATTGCGGCTATAAACATTGAGGTGCAGGTGTGCCTTCGAATCACAAGACGTGTATCTTTTAAATACATAATGGTGCAATTGCTGAGTCCTAGGGTAGCTCTATTTTTAACTTTTTGAGGAAGTTCATACCAGTCAGAATGGCTAAAATTAACAGGCCAGGAAACAACAAATGTTGGCGAGGATGTGGAGAGAGGGGAACCCTCTTACACTGTTGGTGGGAATGCAAGCTGGTGCAGTCGCTCTGGAAAGCAGTATGGAGGTTCCTTAAATTCTATAACATTTTAAAATTTTTGAAATAATGCTCACTATATTTTAATGTACTTAAACAGGTTTCCATTTTTTCAATTTAAAGAGTCTGGAGTGGACACTACTAGCTTGGGGCTAGAATGGAGAGATAGGCTGCAAGGGCTGGGGCCTCCAGTGACTTCAGCAGTAGAAGGACATTATGTGATCTTTAAATATGCAAATAAGCAAGTATTTTCCCTCTGTTCTTGGGATGAACACAGGAAATTAATAATCCTATGGATATTTGTCCTGTTTAGTAATTTATGTATTCAATTTAATAACCTATTTTATACATCTATTATGCATATTTCTTTTAGTAGGGCTTTGCCGAAGTAGTTTTTTTCCCCCCAAGATAAGTATGTGTAGACCTCTTTAAAAAGCTAAAAAAAAGTCTTTTGGATCGCAAAGAATATATGAATATTGTTGGGTTTCATATGATAGTTCGATCTTTTTGTTAATTTGATTATATATAAAATTATTTTTTGATTATGGGAGGTTGTCTTTACTTTGATGAGATGCTCACTACATTAATCTGGGGTGAAAGCATCATGATTCCTGAAGCTTAGCTATGGTTCAGGGGGAAAAAGCTCAATAAAGAAAATATGAGATAATTTAAGCACAAAGAAGCACACACTCATATTTAATTTGAGATTATTAAATTGATGACTGTTTATGTTAGGTTTTTTATGCTGTGTAATACATTACTATTTTGTGGATTTAAAAAAAACCTACACATTTATTATTTTATAGTTTTTATGGGTAAGGACTATAATCTGGACTCAGCCTAAGTGGGTCCTCTGCTTGGGTGTCACAAGGCTATGATCAAGGTGTTGGATGGAGCACATTCTCATCAGCAGATTTGACTGGAGGGGGCTTTGTTTCTAAGCTCGCTTGGGCTGTGGGCAGAATTCTCATCCTTGCAGTTGTGATGTTCATGTCAGCTTGCTTCTTAAGAAAAAGAGTTAGAAATGGAAAGAGAAAGATTCTAACAAAATAGGCACCATACCCTTCCATGATCATGCACACATGGCAGTTTACCACATTGATTAGAATCAAGTCACATCTGCCACCCACACGCAAGGTTAGGCATTAAAAAATGGTGAATTCCAGGAATGGGCATTGTGGGAGTCACCTTAAAGTCTGTTGGTCACAGTGTTCATAGGAGGTGGAATATGAGAGACCCCCTTTCTGGCCATATCTGAAATGGATATCTGGGAAACTGAGTAAGCAGTAAGCTAGAGGATATCTGGGAAACTGGGTAAGCAGTAAGCTAGAGGATACTTTAAGGGAGGTTATAGCTCACTGTTCTGTTCTTTCAACTTCTCTCTCTCCCTAATATATATATTAATTATATATTATATAATAATTATATAAATATATATAAGTATATAATTCTGGCAGTATAATTATATATATATATACTATTATATAACTATATAAGTATAATTATTATATATAAATTCAAATCAGATGGTATTCTTAATATTTGAAAATATGTCTCAAAATCCAGTTATGCTACAAAAGAGAAAAAACTGTCTTTGTAATTTTTGGAATCATTTCAAGAAAATGTTTTTTATTAAAAAAACTTTAATCACTTAGATTTTGAGGACTACTAAGAATATTTTTGCAGATATCTGAGTTTTACAGATATTAAGATACAAAAGTTTAATGAAGAGGTTTTGTGGTTAATTTTATCTGTCACTGTCAACTTGGCTGTTATTTAATCAAACACTAGAACAGGGGTTGTTGTGAAGGTATTTTGTAGATGTAGTTTACATCTATAATCAGTTGACTTGAATATAAGGAGATTACCCTGGATAATGTAGGTGGGCCTCATCCAATCATTAAGAGCAAACACTGAGAAATTATGTTTCCACAAGTCAATGGACACCAGGAGCCACCAGGAATCAGAAGAGGCAAGAAAATATTTTTTCCTAGAATTTGTAGAGGGAAAGTGGTCTGGCTGGCACCTTTATATCTGAATTCTGATGTATTCAAATAATTCTGATAATCTGAATTCTGATAATTCAGAACTACAAGAGATTAAATTTCTCTTGTTTTAGGCCACGAACTTTGTGGCAATTTATTATGGCAACCCAAGGAAAATAATACAATATATTTTTTAATAGTCATGAACTGGGTATGGAGTTGTGCTAGAGATATCTGCTGGAAGAGATGAGTTGATATTTTGTTCTAATATTGAAAAATGATTTTGACCATGTCTGAGATGAACCCCATAGGGCAGCACTAACAATGAAATAATAGTGTCTCACACTACATGATGTTTAGTATATAACAAGTAAGAAAATTAGAGTTATGACCAGAACAATATACCCATTGTTGGGTTTTGGGAGTTCCTTTAAAGGAAATGGTTATATCCAGGATCAATCACCCTAGAATCCTGGAAGTTCAGGTACAAAAGTAAAGACATGGCAGTTAAAGTGAAAACTACCTTCTTTCTCTGAAGCCCAGACTTATTTGGCCTTTGTAACCCTAGTATTTATGGGTGCCCTGGAGCTGGATACATGGAAATAAGTTATGAACTGGATAGATGTCCAGTCTGTTAAGGCTTTGAGATGATTTTGTAAGTCTTATTTAAGAGTGGTTTTAAGTTGTTATGTTGTATTTAACTTTCACTATCTTTATTACTTCATCAAGTTTTGCTAAAGAGAGCTTTCAGGTCCAGCTAAAATGGGGCAACAGACTGGACTTATCCAGACACTGAAAACAACCATAAAAACTAGGAAACGTATGTGAAATTACTGTTTCTAAGACCCTAGATTTCAGGCAAGAAATGTAGTCATCCCTGAGAGATGGGAAACCAGTTAAGTGAGCCCTGAGATTTTCCAAGATTAATGCATTGAGGGAATTTCTAGCTTATGGTGCACAGTGTAGAGGCTGGTGAAATCTCAGAGCAAATAAGATGGAGATGAAAGCTCAGGGACAATGCAGCATCTAGAGTTTGAAGGACAGAGTACAAAAGAAGAAAGAGTGGGGCACCTGGGTGGCTCAGCTGTTAAGCATCTGCCTTCAGCTCAGGTCATGATCCCAGGATCGAGCCCCACTTTGGGCTCCCTGCTCAGTGGGAAGCCTGCTTCTCCTTCTCACACTCCCCTTGCTTGTGTTCCCTCTCTTGCTGTCAAATAAGTAAATAAAATCTGGAAAAAAAAAAAAAAGAGGAAAGCGCTGCAGACAAAGAAAACTCCAGAAATCTGCAAAGGGTCTCTCTTGAATATTAAGCAGAATATTCACAATGAATGTAAAGAAAGCGCCTGAGGCTAAGGAAAGAACCACATGGGAGAATTAGAGAGAACAGAGACCATCATAACACTGGGAATAGTGACTATCCCATCTG
This sequence comes from Potos flavus, assembly GCA_028534135.1. NCBI lineage: Eukaryota > Metazoa > Chordata > Mammalia > Carnivora > Procyonidae > Potos > Potos flavus. The sequence continues at coordinate 3,290,745 of CM052885.1, forward strand.
CCAGACTAGGAATTCTCATAATTCATGGGATATTGGGCATAGTATTCAGAACAATCATGCCTCATTAATAGGGAAACAATTAGCTTTAGATTAAATAGTGCTTTGGTACACCTTTGCAAATCTTAAAATAAAGACTCAAAAGTACTAACCTGTTTCCAAATAATTTTAGCTGCATGCCAGAATAAAACCTGAAGAATATTCATGGGAATAAAGATACAGATAGTGACTGATAAGATAAAATTGAATTATCTGGTATCAAATAAAAAGTTACCAAGCATAAGTAGGACAGTATAACTCATAATGAGAAGATAAATGAATAAATCATAACTGACCCACAGCTGACTCATAAAAATCCATAAAAATGCAATTAATTTTAAAGTGCGCAGTTGAAGAGGAAGGAAAAATAGATGAAACAAATAGAAGGTAAGTAGCAAAGTGATAGACAAATCTAATGGTAGCAAAATCCCATTAAGTGTAAATGGTCTAAACAAACAAATTAAAAGACAGAGATTGTCATATTGCCTTGAAACATAGACCATATATATAATGCAGTGCTTTCAGTACTACAATGCACTGTAAAAATAAAGAAACTAATATCTTAAAATGGCAAAATTGGAAATAGTTATAAAGAAAACTGGATTTACCATATCACCCATCAAATTATATTCTAGAGGGAGGAAAAAAAGACATATTGCCAGAGATAAAGAACTTTTCAGAATGATAAAGGAGTGGATTAATTCAGAGGATGTAACTGAAAGAACTGCAACGAGAAATAGATGAATCAGTTACAGCTGGAGATTTCAATTCCTATCCCTCAAAAAACTGATGGAAGAAGTGGATATAAAATCAGTAAGAATATATTCATCTTTTTAAATATCTGATTTTGTGGAAGAGATTATATGGATATTAGGATTTTCTAGATCAACTGGCATTCATTTTCACTTTGGAGACATCAGAATAATTTGTTTTCTTGCCTGCTTCCAACCCACAGCATTTGTGGAGAAAGCACACTATGAGAATATATTTGGAACTAAGCCTTCCCAAGCGCATATGAGGATCACTGGCATACAAAGTAGCCCAGGGGTTGCATTCTGTCCTCACGCAAAAAACCTGTTGCTAATTAAAGATTTAAGAAATACAGCTGCATAAGTAACATCAGCCCAGATGGCATTTCAAGAAACCTCTGGTGAGGCTTGAGGCAGACAGTAATTCTGTGTGATTTATCAGCCAGGTGGGGGTCTGCCATGATAGGCCCAATACACTTCAGGTGGAAAAGTACCTACAAGGACCAGAGACTTGGAGCCAGGTAGAGACTACAAACTCCGTGACATCACTCGGAAACACGGCAGCTCTAACTCCTCTTGTGTCTATCAGGGTTTAGTAACTAAGGAAGAGAGAGACTTTTACTCGTTAACCTCCAGGGAGATTTTTGTCCAGTTTTTTTTTTTTTTTTTTTTAAACCTCTTTACAGGATTCAATAGTCAAGCAAATTAAGTGTATGCTATGAATCCTACTGTGCAAAAAGCACTATGCAAGATTTGTAAGGGATGCAGTGGTGGAATATTTGTCAGAATGTGTTCCTCAGAACATGAATTCCATCAGCAAAAGGGTGGGTAACGTGTTAAAAAGGGGAAAAAAAGTGGGTTTGTAGCCAAATAAAATCAAGAAGTATTGATTAAATAATATCACTAAGGTTTTGATTTTTCTAAGTTTAAACTTGTAGAATTGATCAAAACCTGTAAAATTTTGGGAATAAAATAACTGTCACTCCAACATAGATGAACTGCCTTTGTCACTAGATTCTTAATGTGTGCCTTTGGGATTCTGTGTTTGATCACTTGGCAGAGGCAGAGAAATAGAATATACTGCCTGCACTCGTCTTGGGTCAGTGTTTATCATTTTCTGCTTGGGTCATGCTGTGGTTTGGGGAAACTGACGGGTTCACAATGACATGACCTAAAGCTTGGGTGGTCTTGGTTGAGAAAAAATTACGAAGTTATAAATACAAAATTAGGAAAGAAATGGAATACCTATTTAGAATGCAAATATACATAATAACAATTGCCAGAACATTAGAGATTGAGGTCCCAATCTTTCTGATCTGTCTTTGGGCAATCGAACAGACATGCTTACTCAGAAATTCTTCCCCATTGCAAATTGCCCCTCACCACATGTGTGTGCATGTACGCACATGCATGTGCAAGCACACACACACACACACACACACACACACACACGAATATTCCCAGTAATTCTGAGCATTAATGGGAGGAACAGAGGTGTCTTAGCTTAGGCTGCTATAACTAAATACCACAAATTGGGTGGCTTATAAACAACAAACACTTAATTTTCATAGTTCTGGAGGCCGGAAGTCTAAGATCAAGATGCTGGCAGGTCTGGTGTCTGGTGAGAGCCTAGGGCCCAGTTCAGACAGCTGTCCACTCACTGTGTCCTCACATGGCAGAAGGGGGAGGGAGCTCTCTTGGGCAGCTTTTATAAGAGCACTAATCACGACCTAATCACCTCCGAAAGACATCACCTTCTAATACCATCACCTTGGGGGTTAGGTTTCAACATATCAATATAGGGGGAGTGGAGCACAAACGTTCAGTTCATAGAACGGGTGGGAGATTGAGGGCTCCTCAGGCTTCTGTTGCTTCAAGCTAAATGCTCCTGGGTCTGTTTCTCTGATCCCGTGCTGCTTCCCACAGGCTAAGGATAAAGACCCTAATTCCCATATTACAAATATAAGTACCAAGTTTATTGAATTTTCCTTTTAAAATTACTTTTAAACTTTTAAAATTATTGAAATACATCTTTGTAATAGTTGCTGGATATATTTCATTTGAAATAAATCATAACTTACTTCATTATAATTTTTCAAATCTCCTAGAATAAGATAGGAAGCATTCTCATGGTGAAAAAATTGGTCCACCCCTAATCAGGCCCATATGCTGTGTGGAGGTCGTCTATTTTTCTTCTTCCCTAGTAGGGACATGTTTGGATTTAGGGTTTAAATCCATGGAAAGCAGTGTGTACTTCTCTTTGCACATTGTTGGACTAAGTAGGTGTTAGATCATAGACAGGCTTGCCATTCATCCAAGGATATGTTAGACACATGTTACGGAGTTCTGGAAAAAATCGAGTACTACTCATTTCGTTATATTTTGCTTAAATTGATCTGGTGTTGACTGACAACAAATCCAATGTCTCCAGGGAAAGTCAATGAGCAAAACCTGGGGGAGACTGAGTGGGACTGAAAGAACTGAATTCATGCCTCTGATGACTAACGGATGAGAACTCGCTCTAAGTGCTGGGGAGTGTAACTGAGGAAGACAGAATAAAATTAAGCAAGGGAAAATTGAGCAAAGGAAAATTAAAGCAATCTTAACAGTGAGGGCCATTAAACAATTGAAAAGTCTCCTGAGGGAAGTGATGGAAACCTCCTTGCTTGAGTCATTTCAAAATCTACAAAGCAACTGAAAATGTACTGCAGGGAGCAATCCTGTGCGGCAGGGAGTGGGCAGGATGATTGAACGCTTCTCCCTGTCTCTCGTTTCCACGTTCTGTGAAATTGTACTGCAGCTAGGAAACAAGATATCCTTCACCCCGACAGTATGGTGAGAGGCTTCGTCTGAAGCACAGAGTTGAAAAGAAAGGGAACGCATGCATTTTAAAATTCCATCAGTCCTTCACATTCTTTTGTCAAGGTGGGTTTCAGATCTGGTATAATGGGATTTCGGTTGAGCTCTGGTGTGCCTTTGACTTCACCCGGAAGAACACCTAGAACTTCAAAGAATAATCCTAAAGTTCGGCTTGTATTTGTCCCAGTGTGGGATAGAATACGGGGAAGAATAATGTTTAATAATTTTTCAAACTGCCCATGACAACATCAAAAGAAAGTACGGCATAGAAAATAAACATTGACCCAAAACTAGTTTTAGTGCAAAAGGCAAAGAGGATTCGAGGAGAGTATCAGATTTCTCTTTGTTCCTGGGAATCTAACATGTCTTATTAAAAAGGGGCCCTTGAATTTTACACTGTGTTCTTCTGGTTTAGAGATGTCAGATCTGTCTTGCTAATGTTTGCCATTCTAACTGGTGTAAGGTGGTATCTCAATGTGGTTTGGATTTGAATTTCCCTGATGGCTAATGATGATGAACATTTTTTCATGTGTCTGCTAGCCTTTTGTATGTCTTCTTTGGAGATTTATAGCTAGGAGAATTGTTGTGGAAAGAAAATTGTGTATGAGCCACACACTGAAGACCTAGAAAGCTTTGCTAAAAGCAGTTTGCGGTTGTATCTTGAAAGGGTTTGCTGTAAAGACCGAGTGTGATCCCTAAATGAGGACAGTTTATTATTACTTTGTAATTATTACCTTAAACTATCTTATTACCGATTACTTACTGTGTTCTAGATGCACGAAGTCATTCACACCTATAATCCTTTCATTCAACAACGTTTATTGAATCCCTCTCCTGGGCTAAACACTGCACCATAAGATTTTTTAAAAGTAAACTTTCTATTGGATTTCGGATTTACAGATTTACAGAAGTAGCCCAGAGAGTGCCCCCATGCCCCTCACCCACTGTCACCTTCCCTACTATCACCCTCTTACAGTACCTTGGTACCTTTGCTAAAACTAAAAACTCAGTATCAGTAACTTACTAGTCAGCAAAATCCATCCTTCACTGGGATTTTGCTAGTGTTTAATTAATGACCATTTCCTGTCCCTGGATACAGTCTGCATTTTGTTGTCATGTCTCCTTGGCCTCCTCCAGTCTGCAACTGTCTCACATTGTCCTTGTTTTTTATGACCTTGACAGTTTTAAGATTTTATTTATTTATTTGAGAGAGAGAGAGCGAGTGAGAGAGATAGAGGACCTTGACAGTTTTAGAGTCCCGGTCAGGTACTTGCAGAATGTGGATGTATTTCCTCTTAATTAGACCTGGTTAGGAGTCTTTGGAGAGAATGCCACAGAGGTGAAGCGTCCCTTTCACTCCTGCGGGGTTACCTGGCTTCCGCACAGCATCGAGGGCATATTTACCTGCTGCCTTACTTACGGAGTGTTGGCCAGGTTCCTCCAGTGTGAAGTTATTACTTTTCCCTCTACTCTGTTCCTGTGAGTGAGTCACTAAATTCAGACCACTCTGAAAGGGTGGGAGATGGATTAAGCTGGACCTCTAATAGAGAGGAGGGTATCTACATACACTGTTTGAGATTTTTCTGTAAGGGAGATTTGCCTCTTCTTCATTTATTTGTATATTCAACCATTTATTTATATGACTACAGACTTACTTTATGCTGTGGATTATAATTCAAACTACATTATTTTTCTGTCATTCAGGTGGGTCCAGCTTTGGCCACTGGCTGCCCTCTTGGGTTTGTCATGCCCTTTTGATTAGGTCCTCATCCTTTCAGTTTTGTCAACACTTCCATAGTTTCCGGACTGGAGAGATGCTCTGGGCTCATCTCGTACGTTCCCCATCACTGTTCTCAAATCAGATGTTTCTGTAAGGAGTCCTGGTTCCTTTTCTAGGAGAATGATGTTTAGATACGAAACCTGGATGTTGGTACCAGGTGTCAAGGCTGTGTCAGTGGACAGAGCTAGATAGCCTGTTTGTGTGGTAACTGTGTCTCTGCACCCATGTGTGTATGTGTGTGTGTATACACAAATGAGCTCATACTGACGACTCTCATTAATCCACACTCCCCTGGGGTTCACTGAAGCCTTGTCTTCTTGCTTACCAGCAATTTCCTTTTCCAGCAATAAGAAACTTGGCTCCAGCCACCCACCCTCCATTTCTTATTTGTTCAACACCATTGTACATGTAGTTCAATGGTTATTATCCCACACTGCCATGAGAAGCAATTAAACAACTATAGTTCCTCTCTGTCTTTAGTCTTACAGTTTCTAGATCAAAACGCTATTTTCCAAGCTAACTTCAGTCAGGTTCTCCACTCCTTTCCCCTTTAGTGGGATTATGCCATATATCCGTGATACTTAGATTCATCTGCCATTCCATCCTGGGATCGTTGACATTCTGGTTTAATTTTTATTTTTCAGTTTGCATACATTAAAGTTGACTCCGAGATATGTACAGCTCTAGGGGTTTTTGTTTGTTGGCTTGCTTGCTTTAGCTCTATGGGTTTTGACAAATGCATGGATTCATGTGTCTGCCGACCCCAGTACCACACAGAACCCTTCCTCCACCCCATGACCAGACACGTGCACTGAAAAGGCTTTCGCCCAGTTTGTGTCTTGCCTTTTGGTTTTCTTAGTTGTATCTTTTGAGGAGTGGATGTTTTAAATTATCATTAGTTTCCCATTTACCCTCTTTCTTTTATGGTTATGATTTGGGGGGGCTTATCCTTTCAAAGAAATTCTTATGTATCTGAAGTTTGAAAAGCTACCCTCCTGTGACTTTGGAGAGAAGTTTTAAATTTAGGGCCATAATCCATCTCAAATGTTGTGAAAAATCTGAGTTAGGAGTCAGTACTTAGTCTCCCCCCATGTTTACTGTTAATGAAGTACCATTTTTTCAAAGGAGCTTATCTGTTGAGATGCCCTGGGGCCTTAGTGAAAAATCAGATGAATAGACATGAGTCTATTTCTGACCTCTGTTCTGTGCTAATAATCTATTTCTTTGTCCACAGACCAGTGACCGTGTTCTGTAGTAAAGCTTGACGTCAAGGCTTGAGCATCCCCTAACTTTGTTCTTCAAGATAATTTTAATTTTATTTTTGTATTTTCATATATAGTTTAGAATCAGTTTGTCAATTTCCACGGTAAACCGTGGAATTAGGATTTCAAATCTATAGGTCAATTTGGGGAAAAAAGTTTCCTTAAAAATATTGAGTTTTCTAGTCTATAAGCATGACATATCTCTGCATTAAGTTTGGCTTTAATTCTGCCAGTAATGCGTCTCACTTTTTAGTAAAGTGGTTTTCCATGTCTTTTCTTAAATTTATTCCTATACATTTCAGATATTTTAGTGCAATTATAAATGGCATTGTTTTAATAAATATAAATATATCCAGATTTTGTATTTCTTCTTACGCCATTTTGGTAAGTGTTTTTTCTCCCCCCCCAAAATTTTTCCATTTTATTTCTGTTCTCAATTTTTTTTTTGGCATAGAGTCATTTTAATATTTCTCATCATTTTAACTTCTGTAGGATCTGTAGTAATATCACTGTCTTTCCTTCCTGGTAAATGGTGTCTTCTTTTTGTCCTTTGACCAGCACTGCTCAGGTTTTATGTTTCCTTGAAGCAACACTTGCCTTTGTTAATTGTCTCCATTGGTTACTGCTTGTGTATTTATATTTTTTCTCTTTTCTTGTCCTCTTTTGAATTAATGGAAATTTATTATGACATTTCTTATCTCTCTTACATTCTATGTAAAGTGTATTTATATATTTTTGTAAGTTTTTCTCTTTTGTAAAGACATCTCATTATTATATTTTCATCTCTATTACCTTGTCTGTTAACATGATACTATTATAATTTTGTTATATTTTATTATATTTTAGATTGATCTTTTTATTGTTCTTTTTGACTTATTACTGCCTGGCATATAATAGAATTTTCTGCACTTTCTACTTAATGTCTTTATCACCACTTACACTCTCTTGATGTTTGTGGGGCTTGTTTCTCTGTATTTTAATTTTACATGTATTTTAAGCTCTATGAGGCTTTAATATTCATGCTTTGCATAGTTCATATATATTTATATTTAATTACATATTTACTATTTTTTACTCCTCATTCCTTCTGGCATTCCCATGTTTCCATCTGGGATTTTTTTTTTTTATTTCTTTCTGAAAAATTATCTTAAGTAATTTCTGTAGTGAATGCCAACTGGCAAAAAATGCTCTGAGTTTTTGTTTAGCTAGAAATATCTCTGTTTAATTTCATGTTTCAAGGATATTTTTGCTGGGTATTGAATTCTATGGAGTTCTATGTTAGCTTCTTCCTTTCACCACTTTAAAGATGACATACTATCTTGCGGATTTTGTCACTTCTGCTGTGAGGCCAGCTTTCAGGATAATTATTTCTTTAACAGTGATTTTTTTCGAGTTTTTATTTAAATTCCAGTTGGTTAACATATAGTGTAATGTTAGTTTCAGGTGTAGAATTGAGTGATTCATGACTTACATACAACACAGTGCTCATCACAACAAGAGCCCTCCTGAATCCCCATCACCTGTTTCACCCATCCGCTGCCCACTCCCCTCCAGCAACCCTTGGTGTCTTTTCTAGAGTTAAGAGTATGTTTCCTGGTTTGCCTCCATTTCTTTTTTATTGTCATATGCTCATGTTTTTGACGGTTTTCAGAAATTATCTTTATCTTTATCAATTTTATCATGACAAACTTGCGGACAGTTTTGTTTGCACTTATTCTGTTCACTTCTTGAACCTGAACCTCATGTCTTTCACTGGTTTAGAAGAATTCTTTCACATCACGTGTTCAAATACTTTTTCTGCCCCATTCTTTCTCTACAGACTTCCTGGGACCTCAAGTCCATATAAATTAAACTTTCCCCTACCTATCTTTTATGCTTTTGCTCTGTATTTCCCATTCTTTTTGCTCTGCAAGCCTCAGTCTAGATATTTTCTACTGACTTATCTGTGTAGTTCATTTATTCTCTTTTCTGCTGTGTTGAATGTGCTGGAAACAGATCTACCATCCGCTGTATTAGAGAGAAAGTGGGTTGGACACTGGTTAAAGATGGGAAGGCAGATGTCAGGCGACCTACAGCAGTAGGGAGAGAGACTTGCATATCAATCTGAGCTCAGCTCCAAATACAAATGCAGTGAGGGCAGCTGGGGATTTACACCAACAGGCAGGAGTCAGTGGTTGGAAATTATTAAGAGGAGCTTGATTAGATTTCAAAAGTCGGGGCATACTTGTTAAACTTATGTGTCAGGATTCTTGCTAAAACAGGGCTGGGGTCCCAGGATGGCAACGAGGGTCGAGGTCTAGAGAAGAAGAGGTCTCAGAGGAGGTGATTAATGTTCCATCAGGGAAGGAGTCCTGGTTCAACTGGCTTGAGAAATTAAAGCGTTCGGTTGTAGAATGCAGCCATCCCAGCATCCTAGGGGTGAGACTGGAGCTCTCACTTACACAGGTCCCTTCCTTTCTGCCTGGTTCTGAAATTCAGTTGTCTACTCAGCATAGCAAACGACTGAATCCTCCATTCTGCCTTTCAGTGGTTTTGTGCGTAGCTTCTTAGCTGCTGGCCTTGTGCCTTTTCTGACTTCCACAAATGCCTAGAAAAGGGAAATCACCGACTTCAGACTTACTTCTTGAACAAAATGGTTGAGGGGCATTAAGGACAGCACTTGATGGAATGAGCACTGGGTGTTACAGGCAACTGATGAATCACTAAATTCTACTCCTAATAATAATAATACAGTTACTAATAATACAGTACATGTACATGTCAACCACATACAGTACATGTCAACTACATTGAATTTAAATAAAGAATTAAAAAAATAGTGGTTCCCCCAGTGTTTGTAGTATACATTTACAACCAATCTATGCCCACATTCAAAGAACACTACGTTGCTTCATGGATAGTGCAGGCGTCTTCTTACAGATCCTTCCCAGTCCCTCCCCCACCCCTAGAGCATGTGGTCATTCATTTGACTTATCCGCAAACTATTATCACCAAACACATCATTGTCAGTAATTTGGGCGAGAAATTAGCTGTTATATACATTAAAAATTTAAAAAAATGGAAAGATTTTATTTTATTTTCATTTACTCTTTCTCAATTAATCTTCCTTTCCTTATGTAATTCTGAGTTTCTGACCTATATCATTTTCCTTGTCTTTGAAGAAATGCTTTCAACATTTCTTTCAAGTCAGGTCTCTTGGTGAAAAAGTCCCTCCACGTATGTTTGTTTGAGAAAGTCTTTATTTCACATTCAATTTTGGAAGGGTAATTTACTGGATAAATGAGTCTAGGTTGTCAGTTCTCTTCTTTTAAGACTTTATTTCACTCCATTCTCTTCTTGCTTTCATGTTTTTGAAAAAAGTCTAATGTAATTCTTATTTTTCCCTATCTGGCTTCTTTCTAGATTTTCTCCTTATCATTGATTTTCTGCAATTTGAATATGATATGCCTGGGCCCTTCAGCATATCAATCATTGTTATTTTAAATTCTTGCTCTGATGATTCCAAAACTTTGTCAAATATAGTCTGTTTTGATGCTTGATTTGCCTCTTCAAACTGTGTTTTTTCCTTTTAGCATGCCTTATAATTTTGTTGTTGTTGTTGAAAGCTAGATATGATGTACTGAGTAAAAGGGACTGAGGGGATAGGCCCTCAGTGGGAGATTTCATGTTCATCTGGCTAAGAGTTGGGCTGGATCTACTCCTCAGTGCAGCTGTAGGTGTTAGAGGCTAACATTTTCTGTGGTGTCTTTGTTTTTTGTCTCTCCTGCTGTCTGGGTTTCTCTGGAGAATCTTTCTTAAATAGGCTCTGAGCTTTGAAGTTCTTTTCGATGTAATCCTGTTTTTTTATAGGTGTCTAATGAGGTAAGGTATGAGGGGTTGGGAAGCAGTCTGTAATCTAATGATTAGATTAGTCTGTGTGAGCCCACGTGCCTGGGCTGAGACCTGCACATGAGCTCCTCAGCTTTTTCCCCATTAGGTGACACAGGAAGGCTAGGGGCCCTGAGGCTGCCTTTCCCTTCCCCCAGACCATTCAGTTTCTGGTAAAATCGTGTCTTTTGAGGGAAGTCCTTTGTTAAGAAAAAATTATGCTCTCACTGTATTTCAAAATGGTTATTTTCCCCTTCTCTCTGCTGGATTATGAGGGGATTTTTCTCAGATTATATTCACCCTGAAAACTTGGCAGGGTCCTGGAGGTAAAAGTCACAAGTGTGTGTCTTTCATCCAAGATTTGGACCCCCAGGGGCCAAATTTAATTCTGGAGCTACTCCACGCTGAACCTTTGGTAATTTGTCAATTACAGTTTAATGTTCCTATTCTGATAGGATAATTGATTATGTAAAATACACACACACATAATTCTATTATATATGTAAGTACATTATATACAATGATATTTGTAAGAAAGATTTCTATCCTATATGCAGTATATCTGTGCATATATCCTGTATATCCTGTATATATACACAGATAAACTGCATATAGGATAGAAATCTATCTAGAAATATACATATATATACACATATATATGCATATAAACACATATATACTTCTATATGCACTATGTACACACATATACTGCATATAGGATAGAAATATATATAGTATTATATGCAGTATATATACACATGTATTGCATATAGTATAGAAATATATATATACACATATACTTCTATGTATAATATTTATTTATGCATACCTTTATGAATATGTAATATTTATACCCACACATATAAAAACCTTAGTTTTAAAATATATTTCTAGGGATGCCTGGGTGGTCAGTCGGTTAAGCCACTGCCTTCGGCTCAGGTCATGATCCCAGGGTCCTGGGATCGAGTCCCTTATCAGGCTCCTTGCTCAGCGGGGAGCCTGCTTCTCCCTCTGCCTGCTGCTCCCCCTGCTTGTGCTGTCTCTGACAAATAAATAAATAAAATCTTTAAAAAAAATAAATAAAATATACTTCTAGATAAAGAATTATTGCTGCAGCAAAGCACATGCCCTTCTCTGTCTTTGACATTCAATCTCTCCCTCCCCCACCCATCGCTTCCTCTGTGAGCTGTACATCCCTCTCTCCCCTCCCTCTCTCTGTATCTATTTCCTAATAGCACTTAAAAGGGTTATAAAAATGTATTTCCCCAATAGCTGAAACTGGGAAAAGTTGTCTCAGTGCATGCTTTTGAAAATAATTTATTCTTTCAGAGTCAAGGATGTTCTTAAATTCACCTTCCACACACCTTCATTCAAAGAAGGTGTATTATTCTTTCTGCTTTGTTCTCCTGCTAACTGCCGTGTTTGAAATGCTGGTAACTGCATTTTGGAAAGCTGACCTCTGATTTTCTGATTTTCTTTCTTTCTTTCCTGTCTCCTACATGAGGGCAGATAATAGAGGAACCCTGTCGGCAGACCATTCAGGTCTAATAATATGTCCATCTCCTAATGTTCTCAGGCTGTTGTGTTTGAATAGATTTTTTTTTTAACTCACGGTTCTAGAAATATTAATCAAATGAATATTCCTCGTTTAAAAAGCATAACCATGTGAAATTTAACAGAAGGGTGCTTGACCTGAGGGAAACTTCTCCGCGATATGAAATTCAGCACGAGAGTTTCAAAAGAGACTTGGACACACCCACCTCTCCTCATTTCACTCATTTAAAATTGGTGAAGAGAATCAAGGGAGCTGTCACTTACTTTCTGGGCTGTGACTAATGCCCAATTTCAGAGCTGTGACTCCCCTCGTATCTGTGTTCAACTTCAAAAGAATCTGGAGGCAAGTAAAAGGCTCTCCTCAGACATGAAACATGGCCCTCCCTGTCTCTCTCCTTACAAGTAAATACCAGTTCTTTCAAAGACAGTTCTATGAAGGTCATGGATAATCTGGAAGACCAAAGAAGTCAAGAGTGAACCAGTATCATCCATATTGCTGAATTATCCATAAGAAAAGCCACCAGGAAGCACATTAGAGATGATGCAGACCAGCCCTTTCATTCCACATGGGAGGAAGTAGGCTCTGTGTTACTCACTGCTCTGCCCACATTGTGTACCTGGTTCAATTCTCTCTAGAGATAGAATTAGAAATCAATTATCCCAATGCAATCCAATCCATATCCATTATCCATTCAGGTTGATGTCCTTATTCTATCAGGATCACAGGTAACTTGAGTCTTACAATATGAAACACCATTTAAGGAAAGTTGTCTTGTGAGGTATGAAAATGCAAACACACACAGGCCCACATTGGATGGGATAAGATGCTGCGTGACTCTTTCACATCCAGTAATCTCCCTGTGTCTAATAGAGTTCACTGTAAAATTTTTAGGAAACGTCAAGCATCTAGGGTTAGTTCACCTCCTGGAGGGCTGTCACTCTGACTTGCCTATGTTTTATGCATCAAGATCCACTACTACTTAGTGACAGTTGCTGCAGTGTCAGAACTCAGAAATTCCAAGAAAAAAAAGGTTCTTCTCTCTCTCTCTCTCTCTCTTTCAATCTAGATTGCTTTCATTTTTCTACCCATCCATCTTGGTATCTGGTCTTGTTTCGCTAATTATTTTTTTTTTCTCTTCTGATGGAACTCATTGCTATGTACCACATCTATAAATATTCTCCCCTTTATTTATCAAATGATAGCTTATTACATCAGCCAACATCTGTCCTTGGCTCTGTTGAGAATAGACTTGAATGTCAAGTGTCTTGCCTGTGTTAGATGTTCTGAAGGTGGCAGGGGAAATCTGGTGCCTTTTCATACTACTTCCAATGCTCCAAACCTTGAGCACCCTTGACCAATACATGCTCCTTCATCGTAAATTCATATTTGTCACTTTGTAACTCTACGTATATGTAAAACATACCATAAGGTGTGAAATCTTTTGTTTTATTGGGAAGCTGTAATGTAATGACTATGGCTAACATTTATTAAGAGCTTGCTATATGACAGGTACCATGCGATAAGAGCTTTTGATCTCATTTAAACTCCATATAGGTAGGTAATCTTACCTCATTTACAAAAGAGGAAACCAGATCATAAAGGATTTGTGTAACTTACCCATTCACACTACTCATAAATGGTGCAGCTGAAATTTTAATTCCAAAACTGTACTTTATAAGCATTCTGCTATACTCTGATATTTGGGGCAAAATGAAACAAAATAACAAACCCAAATGTGCTAGCAATATGTAGATTTGAAGTTCAGCTCCATTATTAAGTTAGTGACCCTGAATGAGTCAACATTTCTAAGTGGGTTTAGCTACTGGTTCATTTCTTTTTTCAATAGACAAACATATAGTTGCATATTGGAGAATGTTTCTCTCCATTTACTTTGTACTTTATAATCCTCCATTTGGAAATAACTTGGTTTTTCACTGAATGAGGGAAAACAGAAATAACCTGCTAGTTCTTCTGGCATTACTTTCCAACTACTTAAGGTCATAGAGGAAGACTGAGCATGTAGAAATAAGCCATGAGACTTGAAGCAGGAGAAGGGAGAAGGGTTTCTCAGAAATATGATAGGTAGATAGATGACAAGTAGATAGATAGATAGGTAGATTGATGAGCAAGCAAGCAAGCAAGAGGTAGGTATATAATAATTCCTCCAGTTAGGGCAAAGAGTGATACCTTTCACCCTCATAGGGGCAGGGCTCAGAGCATTTCTATGGTAGTGCTCCAGGGAGGCTGGGAGAGTCCAGGAGGGAATGGTCCTAAGGGTATAAAGTCATAAAAAGTGGAACCAGATCTGTAGAGGTTCTGAAGCTTCCAAAAGATTCCCAAAGAGCTGCTCACTTAGTCGGCCATGTTGACAGGGACAGTGGGCATTTCAATAGTACTTTCATGGACAAATAACCAATGGCCTGAGGCACCCCTTATGAGGGGCCAGGGACCATGGACTCCCCTCTGGGAGGGCAAGTGGGAGGAAATCTGCAAGAAGGACTAGAAGGGATTTTCCTGCCAGCCCATGATAATGGGTTTGGAATTAAAAACTCAATTATGTATATATGATAAGTTATTCATTATAGGTATGTTTTAAATACCTAACGGGACGCCTCTGTGGCTCAGTCGGTTAAACATCTGCCTTTGGCTCAGGTCATGATCTCATGGTCCTGGGATTGAGCCCCGCATTGGGCTCCATGCTCAGTGGAGAGTCTGTTTCTCCCTCTTCCTCTGCTCGTGGGTTCTCTCTCTCTCTCATATGGATAAATAAAATCTTTAAAAAAATTTAAAAAAAATACCTAAAATGTGTCAGACACTTGGAACTCAGAGCTAACTTAAATGTGTAATAAAATATAGGAAATTATCCATGATGACTATATACGCATTCATGTCTTGGCATTTAAAGTAATTAATTTTTTGTTTAAATATTTTTATTACCTCCTTGATGCCAAAGCTATATCGTAACATAATCTTAAGGAAAAGCAACTCTAGGACACAGCACCGGTGGTGTTTTAGGATTAAATCTTGACCTACTTCCCCTGGTGTGATGACTCCTGGGTATTGGGGGCCACAGGCAGAGACAGCAAATGGAGCAGAAGAGACGATGATAGCACGTCTCATTGTTCGAGGCTGTGTTGTTACCAGCAGATGATGTGTTCTTCAAAGATGCCAACATTGGTTCGTGCTATGCTAGGTCTCCTGCCTGACGCTGTAAATGTAAATTTTCTGAACCCAATTCCTGGAGTTCATGGAGCATGGGCGTCATAGGGTGAGGATACAGGTACCCAGGCCATGGGCCTCCAAACATAGCCCCGTATTGATTCCACCAGAACTTACCTCCAGTGGGTGGGCATCACTTGCGTCTTACTCTTCATTTCACCAATACTCTTGATATTTCTCTGCTGAGTAAAATTCACTGTATGGGCTCATTCTTATTCATGGACCTCTAAGTGAAATGTAACTTATTTAAAAATAAGGAGCTAAAATATGGGGCCCCTGGGTGGCTCAGTTGATTAAGCGTCTGCCTTTGGCTCAAGTCATGACCTCAGGGTCCTGGGATTAAGCCCCACATCGGACTCCCTGCTCGGCGGTGGGGGGCTGCTTCTCCCTCTCCCTCTGCCTGCCCCTCCTCCTGCTTGTGTGCTCTCTCTGTCAAATAAATAAATGAAATCTTTAAAAAAATAAAAATAAGGAGCTAAAATAAAATAATATTGATGAATCCAAGAGGATCAGTGAACTAGAGCTAAGAGAATGGCAACTGAGAAAGCGACACCCATGTCTTCATGATTCAGATAATAATAATACAAGGAAGTGCATGCCTCCCACTGGTTCCTTGCTTTTCATGGTATGCCTGACTGATGGGTAGGACAGGCATTAATTATCACTCAATTACTGCTTCCCTTAAATTTGTAAGCAACACATTCTTTTGGCAGGTGACATCTTACTCTGTGTGCTTCTATAGGAGAGGAGAGAGCAGAGTTGCTTTGCTGAAATGGGGGTGTAGGTCCCGGGCACCATGGTTCACCCCACTCGGCTCCTCCTCCGTGGTCTCCAGGGTGCTGCCCTGGACCATTTGGGGCTCTTTGAGCACCCCAACTATGACGCTGGGCTCTGTGCTCATTCGGGGAGGAGACCATGCATACCCATCTTTGTCTCTCCAGCAAGAAGAGAGCTGTGATTGAGTCAGGGGCAAACCTAGATGTCCTGACTTCTGGCCCGAGGCTTGTCTGCATTTCATCATGTCAAGGATTTTATGGATTTATGAAGCAGAATGTTAACATGTTTAATCAAAAACCCAGTATAACTGAAAATCTGAGAGTTATTTTCTAGTTATTTCCAAAATTTCCTAAGCATTCTGCAGGAAAATATATTTACCACAGCTAATAAGACTCTGTCTCTCCACTATCATTACATTTCTTCAGAGCATTTCCAATAAGAACACTCCAAATTATCCCCCCTCAGCTAGTTCATCTGTTCAGTCAATAAGCAACGTTTTATTGCTTTTATGAATTAAGCCCACTTTGCCTCCAATCATTTTGCAAACATCTGTAGCAGGAGCAGGCTAGGGAGCTTTTGAAAAATCAATCAGAAGGGAACAGCTTTCACTTCATGAGTTTTTTTTAATTTTAATAAAGTATTTACACATGTTTGCTCTGCCTGAAATGGAAACAGGATGGAGGCCACGGCGGCATTCACGCAGAATGTGGGCTCCTGAGCCGCGAGTGGCGGTGGGACCCCTCTCCTGGGTCTCCTCGCAAGGCTCAGCCAGCATTAGGCGAGGGCATTGCCTCACTGAGCCTAGTTGATGGTTTGAAGACACCCATTCCCCCGCCCCCCACTTGTGACCTTTCTGAGTTTTATATGTGTATGGGGAAAAAAAAGGAACATTTTTGGTTATAACACAGTACCTAGATCTGGTCTTTATAAATGAAACAGCAAAGTTTCCTCACCTGTGCAGGAGTGAGTTCTGTATGCGACTCGATGTTGATTTCAAAAATTCCTGTGGATGTAAAGCAGGGAGAGAGGAAGGCGATGTCAGTGACAGATTTTAGACTGAAATCTAAAGGTCAGGACTGTGGACCCATCCAGCATTTTCTAGAAGGAATTTTAGGGCGCCATCTCGGATACACTAGTTACTTCTAGAAAATCTCGAGAGCATTGAGTGTTAGTTTTCTTCCTTTATTGTGCTGCCTTTGTAACCACCCAGAATCTTTTAGTGTGTGATGTATTTCTCGTGTTGCATTTTTTTTTTAAGTAGGCTCCACAGCCAGCACAGAGCCCAGTGTGGGGCTTGAACCCACGGCCCTGAGACCAAGACCTGAGCTGAAATCAAGAGTTAGTGCTCAACTGACTGAGCCACCCAGGCGCCCCTCTTGTGCGGTGTTTCAGAAGACATTTCTACGGTGTGTGCCTCCTCTCTGTCCCTAATCTGCTACCAGGCATGGATTATTGTATTCTGTGTGTTTAGGCTCCAGAAGGTTACTGTGGTTAAACACGGTGCAAAGGCAAAGGGAAGGAGGCAGCCGGGGCCAGGAAGAACAAAGGGCATATTTAGCAACACGGGCTGGGACAGAAACTCCATGTAGTCGACCACTGGATCAAAGATGCCCGGCGCTGGATGGGATCCATTCCAGCTGAAGCCTGCAACTTCATTGACGAGAAGTTCAAGAGGTGGGAAAGCCCTTTGTCAAGGAGAAAACTTCCAGGATTATATTACAGCACGTAGTTCTCTATTTCATTGTTTTCCTCTCTGTCTTTCCCACTGACGGGTTTAGAGGGAGATTTTCTTTTCGCTGCCGTGGTGGTATCATACTATGAGGAGAATTTCTTATTAACAAGAGGAGGCTAGCCTGCAGTCTGTGACTTCATTGGGAAGAATAAGAGGACCCAGGACAAAATAGGACTTGGGATTTACCGACTTTGCAGAAGGTGACAAAATGGCATGCTCCCGAATTTCGCCACAGTGGCAAGATGACACGGGGGCCCCAGAGAGGGCATGGGGAATGTGCTAGAGGGGAGCTAACAGGAGGAAGGACCTCCAGCTCCTCAGGCGGGGGGACCTGGGCTACAGGCAGCCCTAGCACCAGCTCTCCACCCTGCACTCATTCTCAGCTAACTGGGGGGAAACAGATGCACCAGTCCTTTCTGGTACGAATGTGAGCCGAGTGCATCTCCAGCCACTGGCAACCGAGGGGGCCCACGAGGGGGCAACGAGGGAGGGGAGGTGCAGTTATCTTGTACGTGGCCAGGGATGGCTTGGGAGGCAACGCCCTGAAGCAGAAATGGAGAAAGAGTTTAATTTTTTATCCAGAGGCAGTTTTCAGAAAAGTCTGTAGCTGCCACCTGGCAGTTTGGAAGCAGCTCTGACTTAAGAAAGCACCCTTTGCTCAGGAGACTTTTCTTGCATGGAGGCCAAGTGTAACAGGCATTCATTCCCCCTTAGCCATTTCTGAATTATTGACTAAAAGGATTTAAGCAGAGAAGCATGCTTCCCCACTCCCCAAAGTCAGCCCCTCGAGCAAATACACTTCCAAGTTACTTTTTAAAAGCTGTAATCCACTTTGCATTGAAATGAAGAATTCATAAGAACACCAGACACATTTCTTGGTTATTGAATGCTGAGGTTTATCACCAAGGTTTTGATGAATATTTACTTATAGCTTCATTCTTACAGGCATGAGAATGCTGGTATGTTTACCAGGAATGCCTGTCTGCCTGTTTTCCCATACTTTATGACAAATAAGTGGCTCCCACAAACACAGTGTTTAGACCTATTTTTTTTTAATGTAATACAGTATTTACCTTGACTAATGAAAAGATGATTTTTTGTAGGGTGAGAGTGCCCAAGGACCTTTGCTTCATGTTTCATGGTTTCCAGTTCTCTCTAAAAAAGGGTAAACATGAAGAAACCTGTATTTTGAATGTCTTGCAATTTTATATGTCCGTTATACCTCCATACAGCTGCAGTAAAAAACCTGTTTTCAATTGCCTCTCTACAGTCTTTTAGAAACATTGCCAGTTTAGACGGTGACCCTTTGATCCCCCCACCCCACCCCTTGACGGCCGCTGCCACAGAGCTGGTCCCTGAATGCACAAATCACAGAAGCCCAGTCCATTCTCCACTGGTCACGGCCAATGTCAGATGAATCTCAGGTGAGGTCCTGCGCGTCACCTCCGTCTTCTGCCTTCTCCCCACCGTCACAATTGCTTCTGGTTACTTTGAATTGCCTCCACTAGGGATGTCTGTGATGTGTTTGAGGCCCCACAGGGAGGATCAGTGACTAGGATCCTCCCTGCATTGTTCTTGATCCTCCTAGACCCGCACCTGTTACATAAGCCGGACTTCTTTATTTTTCACTTGGGCTGGCTGAAAGGGATGTTTCTGATTCTTCTTTGCATCAGCAGCCCAGGGGAACCACAAAGGTCCTTGTGAGGGAGAGAGGGAGGTGGAGGGTCTGGGGGAGGTCAGAGGGGAGATGAGATAAGGGAAGCAAGCTTGCAGCAAAGCCATGTGAGAGGACACTTGCCGCACGTCTGTTGCACAGATGAGTTCAGACTGTGTCCGCAGAGGGCGAGGCTCCTCTAGGCAGGATCCATTCGCTCATTGCTTGGCTCCTAGGGATCCATCTATCCCCACTGTCTGTCTCTTATGGACAGTGGTGCTCCCTTCGGAGGGAGGCGAAGGAACCGTCCACCCTCTTCCTCTCATTGTACACCTTGCTTGGAGCAGCCAAGGCCACGCCTTGGGGAGCCAAATACACTAAAAAGAACAAAATGAATGAAACGTTTGTTTTTCAGCAAGAAGCGTGGGAGCTACTGAGTTACGTACGAAGCCATGAGCTCCTTCCCCGATCACCTAAGCTCCTCTCAATGGGCTCCAACATATTAATAAGGCCCAACCCAAATTCTATTTCCTTCTCAATTTGACATTTTTCACGTGTATCTGCTTTTCACTGGGGTTCCAGTCCCGCCGACACTCTCGCGTGCTTTCTTACCTTGCACCTGGGTCAACCAGGAGCCTGAACTCTTCCAGTAGAAGATTCTGGAAGGCAGCATGACACCTTAATTTCTCAATGTATTCCTCAGCTGCTAAGTTTTCAGCTGTGGGGCTCAGGAGTGCCTATTTAAATATTATTTTTGTCACCATTGAGTTGTGTTCTCAAGGTAGTTTAAACTGAAAAAAAAAAAAAAAAAAACCTGCCGGGTGAGTCTGTAATTTATGATATCACCTCCTCCGTGAAGCCCTCCCTGAAGACCCTAAACTACAATGAGGGAGTGCAGCGAGCAGGCCAAGATCTGTGGAGGGTCCACCCCTCAACGGAGGTCTAACCTCCTCAACAGCCCTACTGATATGGCTGACAGGTGTCATTGTCCCCAAGCCACTTGTGAGGAAACCCTGGTGTCCACAGAATAAACACCAGCTGAAGCTCTCAAAGCTTCAGGGGGCAGAGGTAGGATGTGAAGCCAAGTCTGCCTGGCGCCAAGCCCTCTTCTTTCTGTGCTTAGGTACAGAAAGTGAAATTTCACAGAAAGTTGCATAAAGACATGGCATGTGTGTTCTTTTGTCCCAAAATGCCTGCTTCTGTCCTGAGGAAATGCCCTGTACGTAAAACAGACAAACTCCCAGGGCTCTTGGGGCCTGCTCTCCCCACGCCCTCCCGTTCCTGTTCCTCCGGCCCTGGGGCATGTCTGCAACCCAGACCGACGAGATGGGAGCGATGCACGCGTGAGCGTATTCAAGACCACGCCATTCTGTAAAGACGGTCAGCTTCCCACCTGGTACGGAGAAGACTGTTTCCTGCAGGGGCTGTGATGTGATCCTGTCAGACGGAGCAGCAACCAGCATTCACAGCCTCTCATCTCCTGTCAGGACAATGAGCATCAGTAAGCCACTCATGGGAAAGCCCCACTCCTGAGCCCAGGCCTGCCCGGGAGGGGGCCCTACAAATATCTCAGATGGAAGCAGCCAGATTTGTGCTGACCCACCACGCAGAGAATCCTCAATCACGTGGACATGCAAAACGAGGATTCCGAGGGGAGGGCTGGCTTTAAGGGAGGGTGCAACCGTAAGTGCTGGTCAGAGGAATTGTGGTGAACTCATAGCCTGTACGCACAATCAAGCCAAGAACACCACAGAAAACAGTTCTAATCATAGATTAAAAATTGGCTTTCCGTTGGCACTTCTGGGGACTTGCTGAACCATCCAAGACCGGAGTCAACAAATCGAAATAAGGGCCTGTATTCTGAGAGTATTAGAAAAAAAATGTGTGCCATTCCGTAAGCCAGAGAACAGCTGTCCAGAGCCCATTGTGTTTTCTTGGTTCTTTTTCCAGCCTCCCCTGTGGCTTCTTAATGGATTATAATAGTCATTTACCCACTATTCCCTTACAATTAAAAATAAATAACACTTGACCCAATGTGACTTTGGGCCAAGGTTCCTTTCTGAGTATTTGGACAGCTTTGCTTTGCTAGAACCGGCATCTGATACAGTCTATAAAAAAATAAAACCTGACAACAAAATCTCCGATTTTCCTCACCATCTTTCTGAAATCCAGTACGTAGTCATGAGAGCTGGTCAGTGGGTAGGTTGCTGTCCTTTGTGCGGTTGTGCTCATGGTCGTGGATACTTGAATGTGATTGCAACATGGCTGTGTCAGGCCACTTTATAGGGGAATTCATTGCTAATTCATGATGCAGCTAGATTTACAACTTTCCTCTGCTTGATTAAAGCTTCCTGTGAGAGGCACACTCATTCAAGGGAAAACAGTGATGGAAGGGTTTCCAAGTCTGGTCTCATGCATCGCAGTTCTGGGCAGAATCTTGCTTGCTGGGGACTGCAGGGGTGTGGGTTTGGAAGCACACATCTGCATTTCAAAGTAGTTCTCATCTTCACCAGTGTTCCCAAGATATGCCAAACCAACTGTAATGTTGGAATAATGATAAGAGACCCTTCTCAAATTCCCTACCAGCCAAAGGAGAAATGGTCACAGTCCAGGGGGGCACGTGAGAAGTCGAGCAGCACTGGTATGCTACCCTTTCTGCTGGCTTTCCTTGTTCTGTCAAGGGACAGTATGGACGTTGGTTTGGGGAACTCTCGAGTTCACTTCCTTCTGCTTGCGGTGAATGAGCTCAAGCCAGGAAGAGGCCGCCTTCCTGATAAATACAGCTCAGGCAAGGGCATTGGAGGAAGATGCTGGGATCCTCGGCCTCTCCTTCTTGACTTGACCCAGCTGTAGACAGAACACTAGGGAGCAATACCAGTTTGAACAGAGGTCCCAAGCCCTTCCTTTGTGTGATCTCCTCCACACTCACGCTTGCACCTGGTTAGAAGCTAGTGCTGTGTGTTTGGGTCACAGGGGATTGCCCCGAGCTTCCACAGGGGGCCCCCTCTGGCAGACAGCGTGTGTGTGGGGCACACTGCTGCCCTCAGCCTCTCTTTGAACCCATCTGAACACAGGGATATAAAGACAACCTTCTAGAACAATGGTTTTCACACTGCGTGCACATTAGACTCATATGAGCATCTCAAAATAAAAACAAAGCCCAAAACGATGTGTGGGTCACACCACACCAACAGGACTAGAAGCTCTCATTCGCCACGAGCAGGAGCCCTTCCCCTCCCCCCGTGCACACAGACCAGATAATCCTGTGTTTCGGAAGTCGAGAGACTGTGCTTGTGGAAGCTGAGGGACTGACACATCAGGACAGAAGGAATCCGAGTTTTTAGATCACCTATGGGACATCCTCGGACAACTGTTGGTTCAGATTATTACGTGCGAGAGAAAGACCTTCTCTTTTGTTTTCGTCACCTCAACTTCCTTTCTGGTAAGGTGGATAATCCCGGATTGTGACTATAACCTCCCACTGCCTGATCTTCATAGGGTGCAGGAGACTTTGATGGAATCACCAGGACTCGTGGCTAATTTCTCTTCTCACCGTCAGCTCTTTGCAAAAAGGAATCGTGACTTACTCGTCCTTCGCTTCCTTCGTTAAGCAGTCACCTACTATGTGCATACGAGGTACTTCTTACCGGCCAGGAACTGCAAAGATTCAAGTCTCTGATTGCAAGGAGTTAATATTCTAGTGGGGGAGACATACAACACACACACACACACACACACACACACACACACACACACACACACATCAGGTAGTTATGAACGCTCTAAAGAAAAAAATAAGTGAAGCTGTTTGAACGTTAGGGAGGTTTTAGGGGGAAGGTTTGTGTCTCCTGGTCCAGTGGCCTCTCTGAACGGGCATTCAGTACTGTCCTGTGAAATTACTGAACCTGGTTTGCCCCAGAACACCTAGCCACACAGAACTGGAAGAGAGGTCAGAATCCACACGCCCTCACCCAGTGTGGCTCTCCTCCCCGCGTGGGTCTGGCTGTGGTTCGGGTCCCCCGGACCTGCCTCTGCTGTCTCTTCCCTGGAAGGAAGAGCCAGAGCAACTTGGAAGGAGCATTAATACATTCATTGTGTACTGATGAAGTTGCTCTGGCTTATTGATTGAGTATTGGAAAACTGGATAATCAAGTCTGTGAAGGTGGTATGAAAATGAGGAGTTGCTGGGACCCAAGGGTAATTAGATGATTTGGGGACATTCTCTGTGAGAGACAGGCAGCATTTGAATGTTTGGGTTTTGTGAGTCAGAGGTGGGGGGTTCTAGGTGTAGGCAATGGGGTGCATTGTTTGTGGGGAATCCCAACACAATAATAAAACAAATTATAAGTCAGTCTGCTTTTTATTATCACCCTGCACCATTTTAATAAGGTCACTGATAAAGGAATGTAAAGTTGTTGTTGTTTTTTTCCATGCTCAATATTGAAACAGATTATGGCAGCCCCTTCCCACCCATATCTCATTGTATGGGTTGCGCACTGCACAAATCTGAGACGCACTGTCACGTAGGCATAATTGAGTGCTGCACAGTTCTGAGTATATAAAATATAAAGCCTCCTTCTTTGTAAGTGGCATTTTCCCTTAGGCTTTATAATAATTTCCATGCCCTAAATTAAAGAACTGGGGCTCCTGGACATAGAAATGTACCAGCTAATTTACCTCAGGCACAGTCAGTTGGGTCACAGGAA
Source organism: Potos flavus (assembly GCA_028534135.1). Taxonomy (NCBI): domain Eukaryota; kingdom Metazoa; phylum Chordata; class Mammalia; order Carnivora; family Procyonidae; genus Potos; species Potos flavus. Next base: position 3,314,941 of record CM052885.1, read on the forward strand.
ATGGGTCTTCTCATGGGAGCACATTTTTTTCCCTCATAATCTAAGAATTTGTCTGAAGTTAGGATCAGAGTACACAATGAATGTATTAATGTATTTTCTTGGCATATTCTTAGGGGTGAGGAGTTGACATTTTATGTTCAGTTGTGTATATGTTTACACATGCAGTGAGGAATTCTGAATATTTTTCTCTAAAAATCTTAGTGGAAAGAAAACCATAAAGCGAGACATGGAATGCCATCATTCCAGTGTGGTTATTCTCCACTTCCCTTTCTCCCCCTGGAGCCCTTTGAGAGATGGAGGATTTCCTCAGGAAGCATGTTCTCAGCATAGGTTGAAAAGACAAACAAAAAGTGCCTAGGATTTTAGAGAAAAAGGATTTAAAACTGTCTTTTTTGGTTTGGGTAAAAAAAAAAAAATCCACAGGAACAGCTGTTTTCATTTTCTTTGAAAATATAAAGGTAGAGGGACGTCTGGGTGGCTCAGTTAGTTAAGCGTCTGACTCCTGATTTCAGTTCAGGTCATGATGTCAGGGTCGTGAGATCGAGCCCCACCTCAGGCTCTGCACTGAGTATGGAGTCTGCTTAAGATTCTTTCTCTCCCTTTCCCTCTGCCTCTCCCTGCCAAACCCCTCCCTCTCTAAAAAAAATACATATATATGTATGTAAAAGTAGAGACACTCTGTCATATATATCTTTTAAGATTTTATTTATTTGTCAGAAAGAGAGAGAGCACACAAGCGGGGGAGTGGCAGGCAGAGGGAGAGGGAGAAGCAGACTCCTCGCTGAGCAGGGAGCCCAATGTGGGAATCTTTCCCAGGATCCTGGGGTTGTGACCTGAGCCAAAGGCAGATGCTTAACTGACTGAACCACCCAGACGCCCCCGTCACATATTAATTTTCATCCCAGTGAGTGGGACTGGTAGATAAAACCCTTTTACAGCTTCCTACCCCGTCCTTGCATTCATAACCCTCCTCTGAATGTCCCCACACTTGAATCTTACCTTTTCCCTCGTTCCAGTACATCTGATATATACAAGTGCAGGCTGAAAAAAACCACATTAAGTAGAAGTTAAAAAAATCCTATTATGGAGCAAAGAAATCCAAGCGCAGGCCACAGTGCTTGATTCTATGTGTGGTCCTGAGGCTACGGGTTTTCTCTTTCCTTCCCAGGCTCCCCCTACATGTAGGCAACACTTAGTAGGACCCACATTCTCGCCCTCATCCCACGGTCCTGTGGATGGATGCTGTAGGAACCATGCATGTACTTTACTGGAGTGGAGGCTGCGTCTCCAACCAGTTACTGAGTTTCGCATCATCCAGGGGACTTTCCTCTCCTTCATAGGATCCACTGCCCCAGCCAATCACTGGAACTGTGTTCGTGTCAAGCCCAGCTCTCCAGGGGCAGAGCGACCCCAGATGGCTTGCTGCTGTCTCAGGTTTCAATCTGGAGAAACAGTCCTTGTGGCCCCCTAGCAGATACTCTTTCTTTGGGTGAAAACTATTCAATGCAGACCAGAATCAGGGAGATGGGCAACAGACATTTTGAGACTAAAGCCCCACCAAGCCCTGTCTAATCTGCCCACGAGGAGACAGCAAATGAAGAGGAAAAACCTGTTGCTTGGAGAAAACTGCATGAAAGGAGAACGCACAATACAGAGTGGTCAGGGCTATGGAATGAGCTGGAATAGGGTTCCGTGTGAGCAGACATGTGCTCTTCAGGCGAATCTGTCTGCATGAGAAGGGCGGCCGTAACCCAGGGGCTAGACCAGATCTTGATGTTTGAGTAAGAATGGACCGAGCAGGAGAGAAGCATGGGCTAGAATGTGGAGTGACCCTGTGTTGTGACTAGTTTCAGACAGGAGGATGTAGATTATGAGTAAGAGGGATGTGGGTTTGAGTCCTGGCTCTGACCCTTATTGGTGTCATGGTCCCGGGGAACTTACGTTACTTAGTCTTTGTGTGTGTGCTTCATTTATAAAAATAAAAATAAAAAAAAAATAATAATAATAATAATAGTAGTCCTGACCTTATGTGATGTTATGAACATTAAGTGACATAATGCGTGTAGAGAACGTGTGACTGTTTGGCACAGTTGACAGTCCAATTAGTGTGAATATTGGGGATAACCATTGCTGTCATGGTAACAAGCACCCGCGCGATGCGGTCTGTCCAGGAGAAAGAGCGTTGCGGTCTTGGAGAGTTTTGTGAACGACGAGAGATCTGCGTGGTCAGCAGTGTGATTCGGGTGGGAAGGGAGCAAGAACTGAGTAGATGTGAAAGTATGTAGACAAGATAAGAGTCAGCCACTTTGCAGAGATAGGGAATTTATGAATGGGAACCCGGAGGGGAAAGACCTTAGTAGTTTAGCCGGATTATGCTGGACTTCGGCTCTAAGTTGTTTGGACTTCGGCTCTAAGTTGTTTGGATTTCTGAAGGTCTTGAGGAAATCAGTGAAAGACACTGAAAAAACCATGAGGGAAAAATGGATGAATCTATCTGTGGAATGTATGGGACTGGACCTATCAGTGTTCTTTCCTCCACTTAAAAAATTGGTGTTGATAGAGATCTTTTGCAACTGACATTCCAAACATGTGACAGCTCAGTCTAAGATGTCACAAATGTGGGCAGATGAGGAGCAGGAAGGTAGGTCACTTTCACAAGTGACCCAGTTGTGACTGGAACTTAGCTTTGTGCTCATTAGCAAGTACAAGCAAAGTATGTTGTATTTTGTGTGCAGCTTACCTTGAAGGTGTCCCTCTCAGCTTCTGCAAACAGGGACCCTGACAGAGCTAGAGCTCTTGCTGAACTTGAAATTGGGGACACGGAGCAGACCCACTGGACAGGGAAAGCATGAGCAACAGATGTGGGGGCAGAGATGAGGAATCGGTTCTCGACCAGCAGGTGGCCTTCACACCTGTGCGGGATCTCCACTGACCTCTTCCGATTTCGGGAATACATTCTAGGGGCTGCCTGTAGCCGGGTTGTCCAGTGGGAGGTGCTCGCGGGAAATCAGGCAGGAAGAAGAGAGATGTTTCTTACTTACCCCTCACCTCCTGCCGCCGCCTAGATTGCGTGGGCTGGCCAGACTGCCCTGCTGAGTGCCCCGCAATTCCCACACCGCCTTTTGGGTTTTAGAATCTGTTCCTACTGGTTGTCCCTTCAGGTTTAGGGATACGAACAATTCCCACTATTGCCGGCTCTGGAATATTGCACTTTTCCTTGGGGATTCCCTAAACCCTCCTCACAAATTTATAAATAATCATGATTGGCTTCTCTTCAAATGACCCAGACTGAGAGGGCCAGGAGTTTCCAGGCAGGACCCTGGCTAATCCACTGGGCAGACAGGAGGGGTTGTTACCGATGCGGAGGCGAGGGGTGGGCAGGAAACGAATTGCATGATGTCAGTGGCATTTTTGGTCAATGATAATATGAAATCCTAGTGAAGTTACTGAGATTCATCTTTTATCATCTTCTGAGTCTCCTACAGGATGGATCTATTTTCCCATGACTCTTCTCTAGACCTATTTTACTTAACAGGATTTCCTCTTAGGAAGAACGTGAGTGTTGTCTGGAAGACATTTGAGAAACCCTGTGGCTTGACCAGTGAGTTACCAAGAACGTGGTTAAGAAAGAAACATTGCTATCCTGGGGAGGGGTCACTGAGAAGCGAGAGGCAGCAGAGAAGGGTCAGGGGAGAGGGTGGAAGATAGCACAGCTAAGCACGATTCCTCTCTAGGACCCCCAGATGTTAGGGGGAGCCTGACAGAGACCTTGCATACAGGAAGTGTGGGCAAGGCATTGAGGGCTTTTTGTCTCCAGGCTTTGAAAGTGGGGTTTGGGGGCCAGTTTATCTTAACCATTAAGGAACCATGGACCCCAGGTGCCAGGTGCCAGCTTTTATTATCAATAAGTGCTACATTGCAGCACTAAACCTCTGAGCTTAGGACAGGACGCTTCTTCTATACAAGGAAGAACTCAGCATTTGCTTCAGACTCTACCATAGTCTGTTCAGAAAGAACACTGATGCCAGAGCCAGCAGCTGGTTTTGGCCATGAGGAGAGGTTGGGAGAGAGCCTGGGTTTAGAGCACACTGTTGTTCAGAGACAGAACATGGGATAAGAATGGGCAAATCCTTGGATTCTGCAACGTTTTAAATAGAAATTTAAGAAGGAACCCAAGTGCATGTCTCTCTCTCTCTCTCTTTTTTTTTTCTCAGCTTCTTGTTCACAGGGAAAAGATTGGTAATGTGATTTTAGGAGGATTAAAGCTAACTTGCATTTATTTATGCATGCAATGACTCTTGAGAGAATGGAGAAGGTATATTTTTTCCTTCTAGTAGACAGATCACAAAGGAAGGTGGAACTGTAGAGGGCTGGCCAAAGGTCACGTGGAGATGGAGTTAGACTGGGGGTTGTCTGAGTCCCACATGGGTCTCCCCCTCACTGCGTGTGCTATCTCCTGCTTGGGACTTCCTTTCTTCAAGAGAAACTAAAGAGCAAGATGGTAGAGAAGAGAAACACTTTGGAGCCAACACAGTGACAAGCAAAAAGCATGGGGATAACGTTGACTTGGAGCAGAGTTTCCACTTGACCTAGACTTCTCCAACTCTGTGTTTCCTCACCATAAGATGAGGGTAATAGTATCCACCATTCAAGGTTGTAGTCAAGATTAGGGAAAGCACATGGGTGAGGTGTTCAGGGGAACACAGGTGGTGATGAGCAAATGTATTTCCCTTACTCCCGGCGACGCAGCTCATCCCTTCACAGGGGAGTTTGGAGCGGCTCTGTCTCGGCTATTGCCAAATGCAGAAGGACTCCCTGTGTGAGGCCATGTAAAATGAAGTGCTAGGATTTCATGTGGGGTTTGTTCCAGGCACTCCGCTGTGATTAGATATCTAGTAAGAGGCTCCTGCTATCACATTAATCTTATGTGTCCTTGTAGCCGATTCAGACGAGAATGACTGCAGACTTCAGCATTTCTGTTGGGTTCCAGGGACATTTGGTCTAGGTTGGATAATGCTCATCATACTTCATATTTAAGAAAAAATCATGTTGCAGGGGACACATCTATCAAAGAAGTTGTCACTCATGGGTTTCAAGAAGAATCCTAGAGTAATGAAGGCTGAAATTTTCAGATTAAGGGGAGCTTTGATAGTATATAGGAGAAGCAAAATGATATGTTCCTAAACGCATTGTTTCCCCATTTATGCCAGAAACTAGGTATTTATTTTTTCTTCCCCTTATATCCCCATCGTATGCCTCTTATGCTTCTGAGAGTCTTGGGGCTGAAGATGTCATGGTGGGTGACACTACCATGGCCCCCTGCCCCCCATCCACTCCAAGAAATTCAGGTCTCAGTCACATCCATGATTTATGACTTCGAGGCTGCTTGCCGGGGATGCTTGGATTTCGTGAAGGTGGCGGCCCCTGTAGCTCGTGATGTCGGCTTCTTCAAACACTAGTGCATTTCCTCTGAATCTTTCCTGCAAAGGCCGACTTGCTTACAAATACCCATTCTGTAGACAGAAACATGCTTCTTTTTAAACAACTGCCTTCTTCAAGGGCGGATTTTTGACTTTCTTTTCATCTGACCTTTTTATCGGTTCTTCCCTGAGTGCCTCACACTTGGCACAATGTCGGCCTGCTGTCTACAAGTTGTTCTAGAATCTTCTCCATTCTCTGAATGCAGATAACATTTGCTCATGGTTTGCAGACATTTTCTTCCATGTTGGAAGCCATCCGTGTGCTGCCGCGGATCGTGTTGACTTGCTCTTCCTCTCTTACTAGAGCGTCTCCTACGTGGGGTGCATTTCCAATGGGGCCTTTGGCGCCGAATGAGAGGTTACAGAGAGTAAGGGAAAGGATGGGGGGATGGGCTTAGCTCACCTGGGACACCGGGTTAGCTGGGTGCTGAACTGCCACGTCCCTGGAGGAATTCGTTGTAGTTTCCTGTCCCACTTTTCATCCCTGCAGGGATGAATTGCCGAAGACGTGCTCATTCCTCCACGTTTTGTGTCTACTTTGCCCTGCGGTTGCACTCTTTTAGAATTTTTCCCCTTTCTTTCTTCCTTCCTTCCTTCCTTCCTTCCTTCCTTCCTTCCTTCCTTCCTTTCTTCCTTCCTTCCTTAAAATTTTATTTATCTATTTGACACAGAGAGAGAGATCACAAGTAGGTAGAGAGGCAGGCAGAGAGAGAGAGAGGGAAGCAGAGATCCCAATGCGGGGCTCAATCCCAGGACCCTGAGATCATGACCTGAGCTGAAGTCAGAGGCTTTAACCCACTGAGCCACCCAGGTGCCCCAGAATTTTTCTACTTTCTGCACATCGGCTTTGACACGTAAAGGCCACCACTTACTCACATACACATAAGGAATTCACCTAGTTGAGTTAAGCCGACCAGTGACTTCATGGCCTTGCTGTGTCTTGGTGCTGCTCAAATATCTGGATCCATGCCAGCTTCTCCCGGAGCACCGTGTGCTGTACTCCAGTGTGGGGTATACTCACTGTCCACGTACCGCTCTGGGCTCTGTGCACTTGGCGGCATGGGCGGCATTTTCTCACACCTGCTTCACACTCGAGCTTCGTGGTTTCATCTTATCAGGGTGAAGCTGAGTTCCTGCTCGCTCCCTCTCCGACCTTCCCCACTTATTGGTTGACTTAAAATTTCTTCCTCTAGCCTTAGTGAAAATACATTGTTTAAGGATACAGATGGTTCCTATAGAGCTATTTATAGAGATAGGAATGCACATGGGTCAGTACACACATACATTTTCTTGCTCTATCAGTGAAGGTGGTCTTAGGCAATGATGCCGAGGAAGCAATAAGCACGTCTGGTGGCCAGATCTTGTTTTCTAACACCATTCTCCAATGAGAGGACCCCACACTCCTTGAGAAATTGTCTGATTCTAGGTCTGGGAGAGAAAATATTCAAGATGAGCCTGGAGCATCTTGTAATGCCAGAAAATGAGAAAGGGCTGAAAGAATATAAAATGAAACAAAACCCATCAGTTTTGAAGGGACATGAAGCCAAATGAAAGAGCTCCTAATGACTAAAGTTGGAGAACTTTGAGTCACAAAAAACATAAATTAGTGTTGTTTTATAAACCGAAGTATGCAGTATATATTCATGAGTTTTTATTTACATAACTAAAAAAATGAATTAATAAATAGACAAGAGAGAAAAGACCAATCTCCCATGCAGGAGAATTCCAAATAATTTATGTAGGGATTTCACCCTCAAGGGGATGGAGCACAGCCCCTCACTCCTTAAGTGTGGGCTGCACAGAATGACTTCCTTCCAAAGGGGAGAGTTTGGAGGGAGAATGATCAATTCCACAGAGGAGAAATGACAGTCACTTACGTCAGCCGCGTGATCCAAGCCAACATCAGCAGTGACAAGTCATGTTGATAGCGTCTACCCTTTGTATAATGGGATGAAAATGGGGTTTTCCTTCCCAAAGCACAGAATCCCAGTCAAATAAGGAAAAAAAAAATCAGAAAAATCCCAGTTAAGGGACATTCTTTAAAATACTCGACTAGTACCCCTCAAACCTGTTGAAGTTATCAAACCAAGAAGTGTGTGAGAAACCGTGACAGCCAAGAAGACTCGGAGGAGGAATTACAACCAAATGTCATTGTCATATCCTACCTGGGATCCTGGAACATAAAACCAACATTAGGTAAAAACTAAGAAAATCTGAATAAACTATGGACTTCAGTTAACAATAATGTATCAATGTCCAAGACAACTCCTTCATTAACAAATATGGCGTGCTGATGGAAGATGTTAATAAGAGGGAAGCTGGCCGTGGAATATATGGGAACTCCTCGTACTTATTTCATAATGTTTTGTAGATCGAATGCTATGCTAAAATATTTTAATAAAAAAACATTTCTTGAATCCATAAAAAGAGCCAGGTTTTACTCTAAACACTGTGGATACAACCACAAATGAGAGGGAGAAAGTGCCTGATCTCATAGAGAGTGTATAGATTTCCTTGATTTACTTTCTATTACTCATTAAGTTTGGATCTTGGATCCCATTGAATTTCCATAAATAGTATTATTGTCCAGTATCGCTCTGTGCAATTCAGAAACTTTTTCAGATTATCAGATTACAGTCCTCACTCTAACACTGAAGACTGGTGTGAACACCGAAGCTAAACGAAAATGTCTTAAGGGAATCCCTCAAGAGTTGATACAAGTACCGTGCTTGCTACTCTTAGTGAAATGACGTTGTGACTGTGTATCAAACACAAAATTCCACTAAATGGAGCTTTCTCGATATTAGGTCCTTAAGGAGGATGCCCACTGATACTTGGCAGCATCACAAGGAGGAACATAGAGAACCAACACCAAAAAAGCAAGTGCAATAGTCTGAGGCCACTTGGTGCGTGAAAACAAATCACACTTGCTTCCAAGTCCTTCTGTCTTCTGCACATTGAGATGCCCGACGGTCACGAGGATGTTTAGTTATCCGTTAGGAACCAGAGAGACGCGGTGAAGAACAGACTGGGGGGTCCAGACTTCCTGAGTTTGATCCCACCCCTGCCACACAGTGGCTCTGTGAGCACCAGCCATTGTGGATAAATAAATGCCCAGGGACGCATCCCTGCCTGGAGTACTGCTGAGGCATCATTCCATGCTCAGTGTTCCCCTGTGGGGCTATGGCCCCAGTTGCACAAACACTCTTTGCCTTGGCTTCCTCCCTAGGCTATCTCACTCCCCCATGTTTTTACTGGTTCTTCCCAGGATCACCTTTTAAATAAATTATTAGCAGTCACAGTGTCTCAGAGTCTGCCGTGTGGGAAACTCAATTTAAGATAAATTCTGTCCATTTTTTTTGCTTTTTTTAAAAAAAATAATCCTTGAACATTTTCTTTTCCCAAAGAGCAGCACCAGCAGGCAAGCAGAAATATGTTTGCCGTCCAAAGTCTCCCATAACGGTGGCATCTAGAAATGATGGCCGTGGCATAAATGAGTAATTTCATGATAAGCGCATGTGGGGTTCAGGTCAGCCATGACCCACCCTCATCGAGCCCGACCCTTTAAGAGCTGGGGGGCACTTACATTTCGTAAAGCAAATTTCCCATTTGGGCCACAAGTATTCTCATTCTGTTGGCGTATTCTGGTCACAAGGAGAGGTAAGGGCCTGAAGAAGACAGGTCTACACTGCCCTGCCAATGGCTCACGTTACACATAAGGGAGGGAACAGGACTGGACAGTGAGACCACAGAAATAGTATAATTTTCCCCGTTGGCTTGTTTGTAACTTTCTGCCTTCTTCTGTTTTGCTCATAATTAAGCTCTAAAATGAAGCAGGTATATGAAGTGGTTTTGGAGCCAGTAGAGAATGAAGAACCCGATCATCTAGCTATCCTGGAGCTACGTGCAGGGAGACCACATTTAGACACACCAAGGCCAGTGACAGCAAGGCAGAGGGGAGAAGTCCACCTGTCTCCCTGGGGCATGGCCAAGGTTCGCATCAGGGACCAGGACCACCCCAGGAATGCCCTCCCTCCTGTTCACACACACACACACACACACACACACACACACACGTGCGCGAGCGTGCGTCTCTGCGACCCGTAGCCTCCTTGGGGCCATGCTGCCCCACCTCCCCGTCATGTTGAGGAAGAGCACTGATTATAAAGGAAGTTGGTGTTAAAAAAAAAAGTCTATGTCACTTTCTAAATCCTAATAATGAACAAAGTTATAAAAAAAAATGACTGCACAGTTTCATTTTTCGTTTTAAGGGTTTCAAAACAGCAAACAGAGTTTGAGAGGGTGGACCTGCGCAGAGTTGTGGGGCCGGGAATGGGGGGCCCTAGGGTGTCAGCGATGCTATTCGCCTAGAAGAGACCTGCTGGAAATCGTTGCGGGAAGAAAGGGAAAACAGCTCCCCAAACCACAGGACTTCGTGAAGGATCATAGGGATAATCGGCAGCTAGAATTAAGCAAGCCTGCGGAGTGTGTGTGCTCTATTATGAGGCAGCTGGAAGCCGAGGACAACCAGAAAGACTGGCAGTGAACATGGCGGCAGGATTTGATGGTCTTGAAATGCGCCGTCAGGGCCCGTGTTCACCAGGAAAGCCTGAGGGGTGCGTTGGTGTCACAAGACAAGCAGAATTCCTCAGGGCATCAGTCTCTCTTCAAAATCTGTCTTTCCTCTAGAAATGCGCTGCCTTTCAGCTCATTAGGACCTGCCCCACTAAAGACTCTCATAATTGCGCCTCCACTGAGAAATTTTGCAGCTATCACCAATGTGTGTGACACACAGGACACGTTCTCCTCTGTCCCAGTGGAGAGGGCCGGCCCGCCTGCACTTTCAAGCGCCTTCCAGATGTCGCCAGGCTCCCGAGAGCCCCCGGAAGCATCAGGTGGCCTGCTGTAATTGGGTAGGCCGGCTCTTAAGACAGGATCGAGGGAGAGTTGATGAAGAGCTCAGACTGAATTCAATGACAGCACCCGAAACAAAGGGCAAGGGAACTTGCCCACCAGCACGAAGGAGACGAGAGATATGTTGAGAATCAGAGGTTATAAGTTCATTCATTGATTCATTGCCTCACACATGGCCCCGACTGTAGACAGACATAACGCCGGCCCATGGGTGTTTGGGGAAAGCCTGTATCCAGCCCTCCTGGAAACTTCCTCACAGTTTTCTCAAGTGGTACAACCTCCATAGCTACTCTCTGTCAGCAGGCAAGGAGATGGTAACTCAAAGCCATCTCCGTGACTGGCTTTCTGAATTATGCAATATCGTCAGCATATGGGGTACTGTGAGAAGGAAAGCGTCATTTGACCTTGAGCTAACTTTGTTGTTAATGGTGTGGAAAGTCGTCGTTCAAGAAGAGTGCTAAACCTCGGATAATACAGGCTTTCCACAATTACTTCTCTGTGATGGCAGTTGAGTGTATGAGCATTGTGTATTGGTTAAATTAAGGAATTGGGGCTAGGTTCTTCAGAGCTACGTTTTAGATCAAGGTCGTAGAGGTTTGGGATGCCTGCTTTTCTTCTTCAGGTAGAGATATGAGTTGTTTCTCTAGGAGTAAGCTCATAGACTAGAGAGGGTCCTTACGTAGCCGGGCGAGGCTGTGGTTGTGATGGATCAAGGGCCTCTGGTGAGGATGAAACAGAGGAGACGCCACCTTCCAGAAAGAGTTTACATCTGGGAAGGAGCAGTGCTAAGTAATGTCATTCTCTTATAGTTGATCTTGGAAGAAAACGTCCTCCCAAGCTTTTAATTTTGTCTGTATCATGGTAGACTCAGAAAATAATGTGTCCAGCCTTCTGCAGGGAAAGAAGGAGGCTGCTCATGGTGGAGGCCACCCGCTGGGGATTCTCACCAACTCAGACCCCACCTGGCCTCTTTGAAGGCCACAGGGGTCAGTGCAGTGACCCACCTGCAGTCTATTTGAGCTACACCATGCACCAAGTGAGAAGTTCTGATTGCGTCTTTCTTTAGGACCCCCACATGAAAAGAGAGCAAAATGAGATGTCCCTCACATTCCATTTATCCAGTTAATTCTACCAGTGTTTGTCAAGCATTGAGCAGGGGTTGGGTTCCATACCAGCTGCGGAGGTTACAAAGACACAGGGTGCCCAGACCCTGTTCTCGAGTGTGCTGCCACGATGTAGGAAAGGCAGACAGAGGCAAACAAACGTGACAATGGTCCAGTGATGGAGATACATGTGGGGGACAATTGGGACCACAGAAGAGAGTGATCCACGAAGGAAATGCTCTTTAGAGGAGGTCAGACCATGAGGCATGGGCACATTGCCCGATTCTGAGAAGAAAGGTCGGCCTGGCTCCGAGGGCGTCTCTTGTGGATACATTCTGGATAACGCAACTCGATTCTAGGCAGGCCTTCTGCAAATCCTGTGCATGGATTCTGTGCCAGATGCAGTGGTAGACATTGAGGGGCATTTCCTGTCCTCCAGGGACCCACAGTTTTCTAGTAGATGGAGACAACAAACAATGTCAGGAAGTGTGTACCTCAGTTCTACCGACATGGTTTCGGTCAAGGAAGTGACCTACAGGGGGAGCCGTTAAATCCGAATGACCCACACTTAACTGGTGCGACAACTGGACATCCGTGAGGCCTTTCTCCCAACCCCGGAAAAGCAGCTGACAATAGCAAGAGGAATTGCAAATAGGTATCTCCTTTCAAGCCCTTCCACATAACCACCATTGCAACCCCTACCTAGTGGGCACACCCAGCACCTACTCTTGTGGTGGGTGTGGGGGCTGCGTTCTTTCCTCCACAGACACTGGGCTCCAGAATCACGGGCTGGGCACACTTCTGCTTCATCCTAGCAGACCACGTACCCCTTACAAGCCAGGTCCATGTGCACTTGCTTTTTGGCCTTTTCTTAGCACCTAGTGCATGCCATCTACCCGCAGGCTGGTGTGTACGTGCTCCCCATGTATGTTTTCCCTATTTCACTCAGCCGTCCCTATCTACCAACCCTGCCACTCATCAGACACTGGCGTAAATCCTGAGGATACAGGTAGCAAGATGAAGCAGCTCCTGCCCTCGTGGAGTTTGCAAGCCACCGGGGAAGATGAACACAATAAGCAAGTAGAATTCCACACGGCGAGTGTCTGGAAAAGTGTCCTTAAATATGAGAGCAAGCGATTTCCTGCATGTGGTATTTTAAGATACTTTACCACACTCTGAATTGTTAGCAAGTTCATTAGAACACAGAATAAATTATATGATGTCACAAGGAAACAATTGTGTGCTAAAAGCTGATTTTTCTGCAGTATCCAAAATACGGTATGGTAGGATTTGGTTTCCATAAGCCATACCAAAAATAAATTCATTGGGAACCCAAAGTTATATCTTTTCTTCTGACATCATATCTTATAACTTCCACAAAAATTGGTAGGATTGCTGGTCGAACACACGCACATGTGCATGCCTGGGATGACATCAGCTTCGTTCAGAGATGAAGGGGCTGGAGGGTTGGGAACCAGCTCTGGGCAGCCTCAGGACCAGGCACCCCGTGTGCTGAGATGTGGAGTGGATATGGGCACAGAGGTGGAAGAATTCTTGGTGAGATCGGGAACCTAGGAAGCAGGCTGGCCTCTAACCAAGACGAGAGGGGCGTGGTTGAGCTCTCCCAGGTGAATTCTCCTGGACCTCTTTGCTCAGGGCTGGTTTGCTGCGCCTCTGTCCTTGGAGCCTTTGCCCACACCACCTTAAAGACGATGCTGCTTTCTGGCAGTGGCTGTTTATTTACGCTGTTCTAATACCTGGGCAAGCAATCGCAGGGAGTGGAAAGATGGTGTTTATACTAAACATTCTGGTTTGCTGTTATCAAAGATATGGTCTATCCAGTGAGGCAGGGAAATACATTATTTTAAAAAATATGTAAAATGCTAATTGCTGTATGTGAAAAGTCCTCTTTCCATTCTTTGCCATTCCAGAATCTATGGCACTGACTATGGGAGCAAAGAGAATGAGTGACAAGTGACGCGACTCCTGGGTAGATCCCAACAAGATTTCAATCAGTGTTACATTATCTGTAAAAATTAAAAAGAAAAAAAATATATATATATTCTATAGGGAATAGATAGAATATCTATATAGATAGAATAGATAGAATAGATATATTCTATTAGGGAATATATATATATATATTCTATATATATATAGAATATGTTCTTTATATATTCTTTATTCTCTGCACTTTTTTCTGCCATTTCTGCCTGCTCTGTCTTTCAGGAAGGGCAGTTGCATGTTTAAGCGTGCATCAGGAAATCTTAGCCTTCAGTCCACACGGTCTGTTTCAGTGCTAAAACCTTCCTTGCATTTTTCTGCGACGTCTAAATAGAAACTGTTCATTCAAATCTTATTCAACTTCCTAGAAATGAAATATGAAAGTGAGTGAGAGCTACATGCTCTCTGCTATCCAATGCAAATGTATGCAAATTTCTTCATATTAGAATCATTGTCTAGTTGTCACCCTCGCACGGGGCACATCAAAGCCATATGACCTGATTTTTGCACCTGCTGTTTAATTAAATTTACAAGGCAGACACACTCCCCACTCCCGGTGATATACAAAGCCGGTTTTACAACCACAGCTTCTGATTTACAAGGTAGTTGACTGCTGTGCCCCACCATCCATACCCACCCGACTGCTCTTTGTTGCACCGAAGATTAAAAAAGGGAGAAGCACTAGCATTCGGGCAGCTGAATTCACAGAAATGTTAAAAGTTGTTTCTCTTTCCCATCCAAGCCCTGATTTTTGTTGTAAAGATGCAAAGGAAGGTATGGATTGGGTATTTAATACCAATGGGAAGGGCATTTTTGCTTCTGTTGACTTCCCCTAATTTTCATGCAAGGGACAAAGCTCCAGGCTTCTCTGCAGTCTGATGCCCTCAGTTACTTTCTGGGGGAGTAAGAAGTCCTTAATATAGCAAGGCCAGTGTGGTTTGAGGAGAAAGATCAAAGTTCTGAGGCTATCAGAAGCTCCAAGTGTTTTCTGAAAGATATTTATTGCATGAGAATAACGTACTGTGAAATTCTCCCTGAGCTTCTACCGACAGGAATTTTTAGTCTTTAAATTGTGTGTCTCCGTACATAATGGTGGAAGGAAATAGTAGAGCATGAATATCACTGTGTTGTATTAGATTCTCATTAGTATTTTCTTGGGCCGGCACGGCGTTCTTCCTTTCTTAAGAGCTGGTGCACAGATATAGATTTGATTTCCGTGAGAGATGGCTCCGAAAGGAAACCCAGCAGAAATATTTTAAGGGAAGGCGAGAGCGGTTGAAAAAATACTTCTTTGTCTGTTCCTACTAAATCACCAGGCCCGAGACCTTAAGAGGAAGAATAATGCGTTTTCAGTTATTGTAGGGAAGATGATGTAATCGAGATAGTACGTTGGTTTTTTTTGTTGTTGTTTCAGCCATACACTCTGAAATCTTGAAGGCCCCCCCAAAACATAATTTTTGTGAAATAATGTGAAGCATGTTATCTTCGGATAAAGGAAGGTGAACTTCCTAGGGTCTGCCCATAGGTGGCGCCACGCATTCACCGAACTGAATTCCTGTGCAGCCAAGTTTGGAACAAGTCACATAAATTAAAGCCTTGAGCTGCAACTAACTCTGAGACATATGGGTTGAGTCCCAGGCCTGCCCAAGAATAACTTTGAAGAAAATTTTGTTTTCTGGCAATACAGATGCTAACACACCACAGAATCTTTAAAAAGAATAAATATGTAGATGGTTCATAGCTCTTCAGAATAATTTAACCTTCCCCCCCAAATTAAGATAGCATAACAAGAATAAAATAATATAAGCTTTGTTTTTTTTCTTCGGGAAAAAAAAAAGACAATTCGATGGCAGTGATACTCTCAAGAAGTATTTGTCAATTAGTTTCTATTTACTAACATTTTATTCTTTCAGTCTCAAATGTAGAGCAAAGAGTGAATTCATCTTAAAATGAGCTAACGTTTGATGAACAAATAATATTTAAACACAGATTCTATGAAGGAAAATGTCATCGCCTGAATTTAGAATTTTTTGCCTCTTTGTTCTATGGTATGAAATGTAGTCAATGTGTTCCCATTTGAGAACCAAATGTACTCCTACCAAAATTCTTTATTCTGTCATGGGAGAGCCTAGTCATCGCCCCAGACCAGGAGGTGAACGGTTTCTGGAGAAACAGATTCTGGTTACTAAGCTATTAATTCTAACTAAAACTTGAAGCTACGGCTCCAAGGTGGGTAAAACTTTAACCTTAAAACACACGCTTTGACCTTGAGAGAAAGGGGAGCGCAGCACACGGAGGGGCTGACAAAGTGTCATGACCACAGATGTCAGGTCCCTTTGACCTAAACAACGCTTCTGCAATGGGAAGGCTGCGAGGAAGAGCTCGGGTTCAAACCAGCTCCAACACACATTTCTTTTTGGCCTAAAAGGTAGAAACGGGCAGCAAAATTAGTTTTCATTCATCCTTAAAGCCGGTAGCATTAGTCCGTGTTGTGTCCCCGGAAATGAACTCGACGGCTGGTCAGACTGGATACGGTCCCCTGCACTACGTCTCAGTACATAAACGGCGAGCATTCCTGCAAAGAAAACCCATTTGAAAGTGATATACAAGATGGAATCAAACTACTGAAGTTAGTTTGTTTGTTCTAGTCCCGTATCTTCTCAAATGCAAAGAGCAAGAGGGACACGTGTCACTCTGGGCCGGGTAGGATGCTAGTCTTCACCTAACAACTCCATCTATGTTTGTGTCTATGTAGTTTTTCCTTTTGCCTTGAGGAAAGGTTAAGAAATCTCTAAACCTGAATCCCAAAGCAGGGACAACCCATAGAAAACGCGTTAGCTACTAGATGTTGATCTTAATGACACAGGACCGATCTTGTTCAGTTTTGTGCTCTTGTGTCCAGCACAGAGCCTAACACATGCTAGGGGACCATGAACTGTTCGTTGTGGATGCTGCTCTTTTACTTTTATCTACTTACTGTGTTCGATTGATGAAGCAAATGAGGTGAGTCCCAGGAGCTGAGCGCATGGTGGGTGCTGGGAGGGGTGCGGACAGGAAAGCCAAGCTGCTTCTTTCGCCCTCACGCATTCGGAACACTGTCGCTCTTCAGGCGAGGTCTCCCAGGGGGTGCAAGTCTGTCTCCCACCCATCCCTCTCCACCTCGGATCAGGACAAATGAGTGATTACTTTGTGGTTAACGCTCAGGAGACAGGGAATTCAGATCCATGCAGCGTGCGTGTGGCCGGGCATCTCTGGCGGATGCTGTGCAGGGCCCTTCCTAAATGGGCATTTCTTTGCCCCCGTTAAAACTCCCTACACCATGGTTTGGTTGGTGCTGCTGTCCCCTCCGACCAAGGAGAAGCCCGTGGCTCTGAAAGATTACCTTCTTTCTCTACGACTGCGGGGCTAGCAATGGGAGAGCCGGCAACGCAACACAAGCGTTCTGACTCGCCAAGATCGAGGCATCGGGAGGTCTTCCGTACAAAGCCTCAGCACAGAGTCTTCTGGCACAGCTTCCCTCCTTCCTGTCAGTCGATGGCTGTTTATCGATCACTGGGGAGACCCGCGGCACTGAGCTGCACCCAAGCCTTGCTTCCTGAAAGCGGGACAGGTCTGTCAGAGGAAGCATGACTAACGTAGACGGAGCGACAACAAAAAACCGTGGGTCAGGTAAACTAATAACGACATCCGGCGATTGCCGCCGAGGGCAGTTTACACACCTCGCTCTGTGATAAGTGTTGTGTCGTCCTGGGATTGACCTCAGGAGTTTATCGAGAGGAGGGCGTGAGATACTGTGTGCAGAAGTGCACAGAGCTGCGTCAGGCAGCAGCCGGGACCCACGGGCTTTGCTTGTCTGTAAAGAAGCAGCAAAAGAAAGCTGCAAGCTCCGTCTCGACCATTTTCTGGAAATCAGTATGTGTACTAATTAAATGATGGAAAAATCTAAAGCACCTACTATTTTTACCTGAATCTGACACAGTCCGTAGGAGTGCCACATCTCGTTAAAATGTGAAAGCAGATTGATGCCCCTTTGCCAGGATTCCCAAGGAAGAAAGAGCTCGAATGTCTGGGCCGTGAGTTCCAGAATTCCTTTAGTACTGGTAAACCCTTGGCCTTTTCCCCAAAGGGACCTTAATGTCAGCTCCACACATGTCCACACTCGCTCAGACACACGGACACTTCCAGGGGCGCTGGGAGAGCCATTTCGTTCTCTAGGAACGATAATTAAGGCACTGGCCCAGCCTGTTTGGAAGAAACAGGCTTGCCTCCGGAGCGGAGCAGTCCCATCGGAAATGCTTTTAGGATCATAACCTGCGACCCTGAAATCCCCTTCAGCTTCAAGTCCCCTTTGCGGACAGGTCCGCGAAGGCGTCAGAAGGCAGGGCCGGTGCTATTCCGAATGGCCACAGCTTGCCACATGTTTGGAGCCCATTGGTGAGGAAGGCGACGGGCAGGGGAGAAAGGTGGGTATCGGCCAGGCTGTGGGAGGCAGAGGGCACGCTAGTGCGTGGGCCGGGGAGCTGCTGTGTGCAGTGGACACCGGAAGCAGCTTGACGAGCACAGAGGAGGACAAGGCGGAGGACCAGCAGGGACCCGGGGTGGGAAGGGCGTCCCTGTGCCTCCTCCCCCGCTGATATCAAGTTGAGGCTGTGCTCACCCAGCATCTGAGGTCGAGCACCCAGATGCAAACGAAAGGAAGACCACGGGAAACCCCGCTCCTTCAGCACGGCGGGTGACCTGGTGTTTGGTGTGACCACGGATGAGAAGGCTTTGAGACTTCAGGCCTCAGCATGGGATGCACACTCTTTCTCTAACGAACCAAGCGAGTCCCTGGAGCCTCTGTGTCTCGGTTGCCTTAGCCGTAAGGTGACACGGCCGCGGTCCGTCCTACTTCTTAGGCTCTTGGGAAATCCGGTGAGGTGACAGTGAAAGCTCTTCCAGAACTACAGCTCGGGAAGCAAACATCGATTCTGCTAAATCTACCTTAGGCTCTCATCAGACCTCGAAGGCATCAGCCGGACCTCGTTGTATGAGTTTCTCAAATGCCACTTGGCTGAGAACACGTCGTAGTGATTCCAGCAGATGCGCGCTCGGTTTGTAAGCAGAGGCTTTCCCTCCCCCGACTTGTGTGAGCATCTGCGGCCACTCACACGCTCACACGCGAGAGCCGAGCCCTCGCTCCGGTCCGGTGTGTAAGTCCCGGCTCCGCTCTTTACTTCTGATCTTGTCACATGTTTCGAGAGTCAGTTTCCTCACTTCTAACTGGATAATAAGATCGTCTACCTCACGGGTGTGTTACGAATATCGAATCAGGCTACGGATATGTCCTCGGGCCCATGTTTAGCACACAACTGTTGTTCTCCGAAGTTCTTCCCATGCTGAGCAGCTCCTTCGAGGGCACAGACCATCCTTATGTGTTTTCACAAAGCACCCACTTCTATATCAGATCTTTGCCAATACTCGCTGCCCAATGAATCTTTATTATATATTCATGTTTAATCTCACAGAAGAAGACAGCTTCCTGCTGTTAGGTAAGCCACAGAATAGAGGACCCTAGAAAAGACCATCCTGGTCTGTGGTGAAGGGATGCTTGCACAGGGCAGTGTAGCAAAGTCATAAGAGCGTAGATTTCAGGGTCACACAACCAAATCAGGCATATTCTTCATACAAGCTCTGTAGCCTTAGAGAACCCGAGTATCCATGAGCCACAGTTTCTAGGAGATGACATACCCTTTATGAGTGACGCCGACTACGTGGTTTATCAATGTTGGCTATTTCTTTTGACTTTCTCTCATGGGTTAGCCTGTGAGCAACAGTGCTGAGCTGGTGGGCGTGTGTTCTGAGTGTGAGGGCAGTCCAGGTCATCAGGCCTGTGTCGGTCACCTCCAATGGTGACACAACCATGTCAATCCACACAGGAGATGTGGGTTCTCTTGAATTTGGAGTTCTCCACCCTACTCAACACAGGAGTCCTTCCAGTGGGGCCCTCGCAGACACCAGCCCTCGCCGGACGGACCTGGGACCCCCTGCCTCTGGGTGCTCTATCTCACCCAGGAAAACTTCATATTTGGAGAGTTTGTGGATGTTTTGTTTTGTTTTTTAAATTTTATGGAGAGATCTTCTTATGATGTCTGCACATTAGTGCTTATACTGACTTCTAGGGAAGAACAGAATTCTCCCTCTGCCACATGATGGTCTCTGAGTATCTCAAAATGTTCCTATTGTTAAAGATACTTTGGGGAGTTTAGTGCATTTTAGTTCATCTCTACAGAATCCTCTTCTCCCCGACCACCCTCCTTCCCCAGCTAACATGTAACTGGTCCCACTCTTAAGTAAAGAAAAAAGAACAAAACAAAAATAGCAGTTAAACTTTGGCTTTGCAGTCTGAGCTTGGTCCCTGCTTGATTTCAGCCAATTCCCTCTGTTTTTACATTTTCTCAGGACTTTTCATTTGCTGGCAGCTTGGAAGTCCCCGGATACCAAATCTTGTCTTCTTCTTCCCTCCCCCTACCAACTGTTTACTCACATTGTCCCTAGGCACAGCGAGACACCAGTGAACTGTAGGACAGACGGTCCTTGCCGGCCGGGCCACTGGAGCATTCGGTGGCCCATTGTCCTGGATGTCTGTCCACGAGAACACTCTCTGTTGGCCGTCTCTAAAGAATCTTACTTTGGAAAGGTGTAAACATGTTGGCCTGTCAGAGGAAGACATAAATCTCCCTGTTCACATAGTGGTAGAGCTCTTGCCAGGTTGATGTTTCATTTCAACCCAGCCATCTGTGTTCAGGCAGAAACTCAGGCTACCATGCTATACAGGGAGGCGTGCCACCGAAGTCTTCTGAGGCTATGAAATTGTTCATGGAGGTATCTTCCAATACACTGTGAAGGCAGCTCCTCCCTCCCGTTTTCCCCCCAAATTAGCCCCAGATCCTTGCTATACAATCTTCTCATGCAAAGCATGACAGCGAGTCTGCTAGAAATTATGTGTGAGGAAGTGACCTCATTTTCTACCAAGGGTGTAAGCTTTGGAGGCAAGAAGACCTTGAGATCATTTCGATGCTGGGACACAGCTGATGAGCAAAAGGCTTCCAAGGAACTGTAGACCCACCATATCACGATGGCATCAGAAAGTGCCCAAACTTGACCAAGTCATTCATTGATGAGGCAGGTTCCAGAGTGCTAATGGAACTGCAAGAAAGTGATGGTATCAACTTGTGTCCAGCATCGGATGTCTTTATTCCTGACGAAGACCTACACTGGCCCATCTCAAGCCCGAGGGAGGCGCCCAGTGGGGCTGCGGGTCCTGTGAACCATGGCACACCTGGCTTGAGCGAGCTGTGGCTCTGAGGGAAGTCTCGCCCAGCCTGCTGGAGGGACGATGACTGGAGATGGCAGGCATGAGATATAATGGTTCATTCAGCCTCCCACACAACTTTCTGAAGCAAACAGCCGCTACATGCCAAATGCATGCTAGTTCTGAGGGCTTTAGGAAGAACTATAAATAAGCCTAAGTTCGAATAATATCGTTGGAATACGCACATAAAATCACTGAAATGGTGTCAGGCAGGCGTTCCAACAATAAGACGACCAGGACAGACCCGAGGCTCAGAGTTCCGCAGGGGGACAGTGGTCCCTGAGCTCCAGCTATCAGGAAAGGGGCGGCCCATCTAATTCCTAAAGGCATGATGTGAATAGAGTCAAGACAGAGAAATCTCTAGAAGGGCCAGGCTAGAGTCCTCTGCTCTGCTTTCCTGAATCCTGTGGAGCTGAAGGGAGCGAGCCATGAGCCGGGCCTTGGTCCTTCTCTCTGGAGCCACCTTGTTTTCAATTGCGAGTGCTTGAAGATTAAGCTAATGAGCTTTCCTGCTGTGGCGGTAGGGAGCCAACGCCTTCTCCCTGGCACCCAGCCCTAGTTATTTTTCTTTCAAATAAAGAAACAGGCTGTCTAACATCAGGTGGAGACCTAGGTGCCTTGCACAGCCTCAGGTTGGAGAACATCTTTGCCTCGGGTGACAGATGGCCCCATCACACTCCATCTCCCAGACCTCTGGCCCCAGCGATACTGCACATATGACAGCCTAGCAGACGACATGCTGTCATCCATTCCATTAATGTATGATGGAACTCAATCGGTCCAGCTGCCAGGCCAGCTTCAGAGCAAGGTTGCAGGAAGCAAACAATACCACTTGGACGCGTCCATGACTTGCTTTCTTTCCCTCCCAGCCCAGACTTCAGGAAACATTGCTCAGCGGCACCGTAATCTTTGAGTTCATGGTTGCTGGGGTTCTGAGTTGACCCCGTGATGCCGCTGATCGGATCCCTGCTCCTCTTTGGAATTCAGGCGTGCTTCGTGTTGACTTGAAAATCTCAGCAAAACACGACTTTGTTTTTGTTTAACGCTACCAAATTTGAAGGAGGTGTGTTTGTGGGTGAGTGTAGGTTTTGAAGGAAAACATTTCCTATTTTTGTGAGATTCTGTATGTCAGGTTTTTAGTCACCATTCTGTTGTTTATTGTGCTCTTTTCATTTTTATTTTCTGCTTTGTTTTGCTCCTTGTAGCTTGGCACTTGAGAGTGGTGTCAACTTTAGGACTCTAGAATCCTGTCTTTATTGTAGACTTGCAGCAAAATCACAAGGTTGTTGATACAGGAAGGTGTTGTTGTGGCGGAAAGCCACCAAAGGACACTATGACACCTTCCCTTCCCTCTTCTTTGGTGGGACTGCTAATTCTGTACGCGCCATTTTAAACACCACATTCCCAGCCTTTCTTTCAGCTCCGTGTGGCCACGTTAGTAAGCTCTGACTAATGGGTTTTCTGTGTAGCTTTGGGTTGTCCCCAAGGGTGGGAGGGGATCCCTTCTGTTCTTCCTCCATCTTGTCCCCGTGTAGGATGTGCTGCTCAGACCAGGGGATGAGTGTGGCACCTTACAGATGACAGAGCAGTGGTTGCGGGTACCTTGTCCTTAAAGACGTGGAGGAACCACCACATCAATCCGGGACTGCTTCTTTTTCAGGAAAGAATTAAATCTTTTGCCTTCAAGACACCATTTTCTTAGGTTTTCTGTTACAAGCAAACAAATTTAATCCCAGCTGACATATCCCTAACCCCTTGAAGTTACCTTTAGTTTCCTGAGGACTTTTGGTACGTCACCAACTCCATAAATGCCTGTTCACGAAATGAAAGCAATCAGCCGCTCTCCTCCGTTTTCCCAGGATGACTACAGCCCTACAGTGAGAGCAGCTCCTTTGGAGTATCGCTGCCCCCCTTCTTCCAGCGTCCACGGAGTGTTCGCCACGCTCCAGCTACAGCACCGGCAGCTGATCTTTACAGCCAATGGCACTCTGATTTGGTGGGAAAACAGACGAGTGCACTTACAGGTTTGGCAAAAGTTGGAAAGGGTTGTTTGAGGCCCAGGGTTCAGGGAAGTTCTCACTGAGGTCATAGCACCGAGACCACCACCGGAGGATGAGTACAGATTAGCCTGGTGAAGTAGGTGAAAACGCTCCCGAGGGAGGGACTGTCTCATGCAAAGACTCTGAAGTAAGAAGGAGATGGAGAGAAACCCGCAGAGCAGCTGACGTGGGGCCAGGATGGCTGGGCACGGAGATGAAAGTGTGGGGAGTGTGTGTGTGTATGTGTGTGTGTGTGTGTGTGTGCACGTGGGTGGTGGTATGAGTCAGAGACAGAGACACAGGGGACTTGAGGAGACTCGAGGAGATGAGGGGAGATGAGAAGAGAAGCTGAGATGGGTGATGACACGGCGAAGGTCGCTAGAGCCACGTGGATTATTCAGGGCCAGCGGCCAAAGGTGTGGGGCTCACCTTGAAAACCATAGAAAACATTGAAGGGGCTTAAATATGCCTATTTCAAAATTCTCCCTCTGGCTACATTCTGAGGAATGAATAGGAGGATGGCAAGAGTAGGTCAAAAAGATCATGTAGGAAACAGCTTCAGCAACTCGGGCAGCATGCCGCTTGTCTGTGCTCGCTGCACCCTTGGATTCTGGGTCTTTCCTTATTCAACCATCTTTATACTTTCCCTTGCATTTGTATTGCCGTTCTCTGTGTCCACAGCTTCTGTGCTAATGATCTGGCTTCATGTCACTGGGCATGTCTGTGACAAGTGCGCATTCCCTTTTCCCTTCCTTTCCCCAGACCCCTCCTGGCCCCACAGTCTCCCAGCGAACATCGTCATGAGGGCCCATAAGTAGCTAGGCTTTCCTTGTGCGCTCAGTGCAATAGGATGTTTTGGCTCCATGTTCTCCTCAGCCCAGGATGGTCTCTGGGGCCCTGAGGATGTCTGCGAGAGACCCTTTAGGGTCACGTGCTTGGAAGCCCGGGGAGTAAATGGACATCGTGGTTGACTCCCACCCCTTCTTCACCCGCTTCAAGACTCTGCTTCCTCTCTGCTTCACGGCCTCTGAATATGATTTTGTTTGAAAAATAATCCACTGACATTGCAAATGAAAGAAATACGGCTCTGGAAGATCAATGCTTGCAGAACACAAACAGGCCATTTTGCACAACACACTTCGAAGACCTCATAGATGTCCTCCCAACCCAAGCCCTTCCATGGGGATCACTGCAGGGGAACCCTGGCTGCCTCCCTTCCCGACAGATCTGCTCAACGCCCTGCTGCTCACGTATTTACTTCATACCAGGTCTAAACTCGGTCCCTGGTTTCGATGTCCTGTATAATTCCTCCCTACAGAATCAAGCAACCTCTGATTTCTCCAAACTGCAATTTCCCTCTGATAAGGCAGAGCTCCCTTTGGTCTGGCTTGCAAGCCATATTCTTTCTTTCTTCTCTTTTTACTTAATTTTCCTCCCCCTCTGTCTGTCTCTACTAGCCAGAACATGCCTAAGCCCCAAATCCCCCTTATGGTCTACCTCTTCCATGACAATTCCCATAATTACATCTCCTTCTCCCAAGATCAGTAATACTTCCCAGCTGTACGTCAGATGGGGCGCTGTTCCTTCTGCACAATCTTACGACGTCTTCTGTCGCCACTATAAACTCTGAAGGCGAGACCCCATCCAGTAGAGCGCTAGGCCAACACTCCATGGGAAGGCGGTGTCCTGACGTGAAAACGACAGCTGATTTTTGGCTCCTGAGGAATGTCCTTCCTTTCATTTGCTGCGATTTAGAGAGGTGATGAAAATACTTCTCCTTACTTCCGGGAAATATTGGAAGACGACGTGTTGCCTGTCTCAGAGGAAGGACCGATTCATGGTGGTGAATGATGGGAACTCTGGGTTTCGTTACGGAAGAGCGGAGAAGGGGCACAGATGGGGACCAGGGGTGGGGAGACGAAAGAAGGAGGAGGAAGTATAAACTAGAGGGAGACCGCTGGGAATGGCACAGGAAGGTGGGGGAGAGAGGCGAGAATGGTGATCGCAGAAGCCCCAGAGGCCTCGTGCTGCCCTTGGAGAAGCTGGGCTGGGAGGAGGAGGTCCTGCTTCTCTGGGAGAGCTGGTAGTTTGAGCCGGTGCCTGAGTGTGCAAGAGCCTGTGGGAGGCGAGGCCTTGCCTCCCGATGACACGGGATTTACTGGGCCAGGCCTGCCCGTGCAGCCCACAACATGCACGCTCTGCCCGTGGGCCTTAGGGAGACTTGGCTGACACAGGGACCATGTCCCCCAACGGCCCAGTTAGAGGGACACCCAACGGCCGCACACCTTTGCTCAGTTCCCGTCCGGCCAGCCCTGAGCACACCTCCCGTAGGATGACTGCAGGCCAGGCTATTTCCAGGAAGGATGGCAGCACTCATATGTCCACTGTCGCCTTCCTTAGTCCGAGAAATCTGTGATCAGGGATGCCTTCTACCTGGAGACTCAGTCACCCCTTGTCCTCCGCCAGTCCTGACCAATGAGCTGGAGCATTAGCAACTTCGTCTGCCCCGCCGCGAGGCCCCGAGTCAGGGTCAAGGCCAGTTAATGCGGCGACTGAGGGGAATCTCATCTACCCACTGCTCACGGAGTCATATCTTCCTCCGGTTTCCCTCACCCACCGGTCGTTATCCCCAACTTCATCTCCGGTGCACACCTAGCCCCTCAGTACCTGCCCCGGTCAAAGGTCCCTCAGCTGGGCTTTCGATGTGCTGCCCGGAACCTGCCAAGCTTTTTCCTTGGGGATCTGCTTATCTGTCCTTAATCCACAGGATTTACTGCCTGCCCACCATTTTCGAGGCTCTGGGCTAGATTCTAAAGACAAGTCACAAAGCGCCTGGGTGGCTCAGTTGGTTAAGTGTCTACCTTTGGGTCAGGTCATGATCCCAGGGTCCTGGGATCGAGCCCCATATCGGGCTCCCTGCTCAGCGGGGAATCTGCTTCTCCCTCTCCATCGCCCCCTCTTCTCCCCCCCCCCACTCATGCTCTCTCTCTGTCTCTCAAATAAATAAATAAATAAAATCTTTAAAAAAAAAGGAAAAAGACAAATCAGGGTCCACCTGTCACCTGGGCTCCCTTGGCTCTGTCCCCTCTCATAATATGGTTTTCCTCGAATACCATGACTACAGTGACCTGATCTCATTTTTGGTACTCAGTGTATTGAATGTGGCCCTTTGAGGTTGTTACTGTAACCGGGTGCTACTTACGGTCTGTGCTGCTGCCTTCTTTACCAACCCCACCAGCCTGCGCGTCTCATACTCCAAAACAAAGTCATGACCTTCTAGTGGTTCGCTGCAGAGCCTTAATGGCCTTATCTTGAAGCATGGTGAGTTCGTTTCAGATCAAAAAGGACAGTCTGTTTCCTTTTTAGAGCTGTGGCGCTCATCCATTAAGTGCCCCTGTGTTGAAAAACGGCTGACCTGATTGCAAAATAGAATAATTACTTTACCGAGGCAATTGTGTGTCTTCCCGTGGTGAGGATCGTAGCAGCTGGGGGAAATTGCACTGTGACTGGTGGGAACTGGAGCTGAAATAAGGGTAGGGAGCATGTGTGGCAGCAGCTGGGGATACACGGCATCACCTGCACGTAGGGGAGTGGAAGCAACGGCGGCAGAGGCGGCAGGGTCTTCGCCAGCCACAGGCGAGGCATTCAGGAGGGAGGGATGCCCCAGGGAGCACGCAGATCTGGCAGAGAAGGCCAAACACTGACCCATTCAACAGCACTGTTAGGAACAGGCTCCGAATTTAATCCGAAAGAGGGCCTGGGGAGTGCGGCCAACGAGTCAACCTGGGCCAAGTGTGCCCCAGTGCTGTGTTAGGCACGATGAGTTAATGTGAATGTTTATAAAGCAGAAAGCCTCTGCTTCAAATTCTTACCATGCAGAACCACTGTGTAACCATGTGGAACCATGGAGGAGAGCTGTGCACTGGGGGACATGGTGAGGTTTCTTCCAGCACCTGAACACTGGACCAACCCCCTCTTGCATCAGTTAGACATCAACAACTGCAGAGTGTCCCGATTACACGATGTTTCCTTTTCCCAGAAACTCAACTCGCTCGTGTTGACTCTGGCCTCAAAATATGAACCAATCCAAAAGTTTCCCCTCCTGGTATCCCAAGTCAAGAATTTCTGAGCCCAACTCATCGGCAATCAAAGCTGCATGCTCACTTCCTTGAACAATAATAATAATAATAATAATAATAATAATAATAATAAAATTGCCTGTGTTGTTTCTCCATTGCTACAGTAAGTCAATAAAACTCCATTATAACAGGTTTTTGGTTTGAGGAGGGTGCTTTCTGTGACTTGGAGGACTCAACGAAATTCAGCTGTGACTTCCCATGACCATGGCATGGACCAGAGCTCTTGATGCAGTGAAATTGGGTTCACTTGACCTGACTTTGCTTTGCTCCATATTGTTAAGAACATTACCTGAAAGGGGAACAGCCAATAGAGAGATTCCCAATAAATCCACTGATGATAACCAACCCCAAGGACTAAAAAGCTTCAAGTCTTGTCATGCTGCTGCCCTTCATTGGACAAACTTGGCGTTGGGTCACCATCTGGAAACCTGAGCGTGTCTATTTTTCCTCTCTCCTATCTGCATTCCTGAGAGTTGATTTAGAAGGTGAAATTTCCAGAACTGCCTCTTTGTGCTAGGAAAGGCAAATTGTTATGTCTGTGGTCAGAAACAGCCATCTTCTGGTCAGCTGGCATGAAACACAACATCCTAAGGACACATTCAACCAGCTGCTAATGAAGTTCACCTGATGATCTCATCTGACATCTTAGCCAGGCTGGATGCCTGTCTCCAGTTGTACATCTTTATAACCCACATGCTTGCACATGTCATTAAATGGCACAATGTCATCAATTATAATTTCACCAGAGATAATTTGGAGACCTTTTGATATGACCAAACTGTCCATCTTGGAAGTGCTTCAGAGCAAAAAAGGACAATTCCTGACATTTAATGATCTGTCTTTATCAGTTGGCATGAGAAATATTCTAAAAGAAATTCAGGTTCAAAAATAGCTTCATTAAAAAGTGCTCTGAGGGAGAACTTAGTTCCCAGCTTCCAACACTTTTTTTTTTTAAGCCTAAAGAAGAATTGTCATTAACTACTGACCAAAGTCACTGTTTTCTTATACTAGTGCTCCGGTTTCAATAATAAATCCTATCCTAGGTCTGTCCCCTTCTTCACAGTCAATGAATTCCTCAAGTAGCTGACATCTCTACTAGCATCAAGTATCCCCTACTTTCTAGCTGATAGTAGTTACCTGGGTCCCTTTGATGGAAGAGGTACTTCGACCTTTTATGATACCACCATCTACCTGAGCTAGGAAGCTTTGTTAGCAAGTAGAATAGTTACAGTAAATGATCCTTGCAAGATCTCTTCCTTGAAATGCCTGGATTTCCCTCCAGTTATATCCCAATATAGATATAGACTTACTGGTATTCTTGGGCTTAAATCAGACCCAAACTTGAATGGAATAGTATAAATATCATAGAAGTTTACCTATAAAGTAAGAAAGTAGGAATAATAATAATAGTATCAGTTGAACAAGATACTAGTAAAAGAACTTAGAACAATATATGGCATCTAACACATTCATCATCATTGTCACCATCATCATCATCACCACAGTAAGGATGAAAGGGAATTTTGACTGTAAATCCACTTTGTGGATCAGAAAGTCCCATGCTAATGAGACTGGTACTATCCAATTCGGTCACAGATAATAATCTTCCCAGACATCCAGTGATAGCTTTTCTCTTTCTAAATCAGGCCATTGACAACCTATGGAATGGCAGAAGGTATTTGCTAATGACATAACCAATAAAGTGTTAGCATCCAAAATATATAAGAACCGATACAATGTAATAAGCAAAAAACAAATAATCTAATTTAAAAATAAGCAGAAGACATAAATAGACATTTCTTCAAAGAAGGCATACAGATGCCCAACAGACGCATGAAAAGATGCTCAACATCACTCATTATCAAGGAAATGCAAATCAAAACTACAATGAGATATCATCTCACACCTGTCAGAATGGCTAAAATAAAAAACACAAGAAACAACAACAAGTGTTGGTGAGGATGTGGAGAAAAAGAAAACCCTCTTGCACTGTTGGTGGGAGTGTAAATTGGTGTAGCCATTGTGGAAAATGGTATGGAGATTCCTCAAAAAATTAAAAATAAAACTACCCTACAATCCGGGAACTGCACTGTTTGGTATTTACCCCCCAAAATACAAAAACACTAATTCAAAGATTTACATGCACCCTGATATTTAGAAGCATTATTTACAGTAGCCAAACTACACAAGTAGTCCAAGTGTCCATTGATTGATCAATGGATAAAGAAGATGTGATATATACACACACACACATATATATATATATATATATATATATATATATATTCAGTCATAAAAAAGAATGAAATCTTGCCATTTGCAACAACATGGATGGACCTAGACAGCATAATCCTGAGTGAAATAAGTCAGTCAGAGAAAGACAAACACCATATGATTTCACTCATATGTGGAATTTAAAAACAAAACAAATGGGCATAGGAAAAAAAGAGAGAGAGATAGAGGGAGAGAGAAACCAAGAAACACACCCTTAATTATAGAGAACAAAGTGGTGGTTACCAGAGGGGAAGTGGGTAGGGGGGTGGGGGAAAGAGGTGAAAGGGATTAAAGAGAATAATATCATGATGACAATAAAATACAATAAAATGATAAAATGGTAAATTCCTAAAAATAAATAAATCAAGCCATTGAAATTCTTCCCTTTGAATTGTGGCAATTGTTCATATCACATTGTATTTTGTTTAGAGTAAGTAATCAGATCCCAAAAGACACATAAACAACTCCTCTGTTGTTATTATTTGAAATATTTAATTTCTTTTAAAAATGTATCTTTATTAGAAAGTCACAAATCTGGCTTCCCATACAAATTCAAAATCTGGAATAAAATTTGTGGGGGGGGGGAAAGTCCCAAATGTGTCCAAAGGAATCTATAAATTGCTTGGATTTGTGCCACATGTGAAATCACTCAGTTTTGTGATCAAAGGAATTCTGTTCTTGTTTTTGTTTTGTTAACCAATCAACTGGATAAACTTGATGTATTCTCCTTACTCCCTGGGCCTCAGTTTCCTCATCTGTAAACCAAGGAAATTGGAGATAAATAACTATAGGGCTTAAGCCAGTTTGATTATTATAAAATTCTATAATTCCATGAAACCTGCTCCGTCTCTAACCTCCAATCAAATCACAGTGTGTTCTAATGCCATAGTAACCCAGGTGCACTTCACAGCAATTAAATCAGAGAGCACACAAACAATGCCCAGCTAACAAAGCTGGGTATCGACCCAACAGGTGGTTTCTATTAAGACAATTCTAGTTTCTGCATTTAAAGCTACAAGTGCATTAAAAAAAATTGAGAAAAAGGCAACCCTTCTATAGAACCAATTAACTAAAAATGCAAGAATTAAACGTCATTATCATCATGGACACATTTGATAGTATCTATCACAACTTTATCTGAGGCTTTAGGGTTGGGAACCAAAGATCAACCCTTTTACACTAAGATGAAAGCCATTTGTAGCCAGAGACCACATGCTTCTGGTTTTTTTCCCCAGCTCCATACCTGACACTGAGACACTGATTAAAGAATTGCTGTTACTTTCTTTGAGCTGGAGAAACTGCAGTGCTTTGCTTGAAATCTGCTACCTTGATTAATGTATAGGGCTCATCATTGAAGAGCAGCAAAAACATATATTATGCTTCTCTTGATTCTAAATATATGTACTTTCAATTTCTGTATTCAGTCTATGTAACAACCCGCCAGGGAAGAAAATCAAATTACATACTGTACACATAAACCTCAAAAAGTACTGATTACTGATTAGAGAGAGAGAAAAAAAGTAGGGTAAAATTGCCGAATGAACCACGAAAAGGCATGGGTCTGAGTTGTTAAGAATTCATTACCATACTGCTGCTCTCAGGGAAATGAAACACATTGATATATATTTTAATTAAAGTATGAAGTATTCAAGCAAATGCCACAAAGTTCTTAGTCAGCACCTTTTAAAAAATCTTTTATTTTATCTTTGTTGAAACCAAATACAAAATGATTTATCTGCCTGGAAATTTATGATTTGTGAAGCTGTATAAATCAATTTGGGGTAATTGCTTCAAGTGACAACATATTTGTATTTGGTAAGGTGACTTATGATTTCGGAAGAAATTCATTAGCTTTATGAGATCCTAAAACGCTGGTAGGCAAATGAAATACAAAGGTATGCTCTGAAGCTCTATTTCTGGAAGGAAGCATTTGAAGAATTGCAACTGTTACTTCAGATGCATTAAAGAAAATGTACATGTCATGTAGCTTTCAGTGCAACTTACATGACCGTTCTCATAACAATTCTCTCACTCTTGAGACCCCAGTATTTTCCTTGGGAATTATACTTTGTTGGGGATTAAACAGAATATTGTACTGACCTAAATTATGCTCCTAATTAATTACTGATTCGAGCTGAATCAAAGAAAGCCTGGGCAGGTCTTTGTTTTTCGAAATAAGGTATAGGAAACTTTCACGGTTTGTAACATTCATCTCATCAAAGAGATCCACCTCCTAAAAAAAATGCACCGAGTAAAAATTAACCATGTTGACTATTCGGAAGAATCTGTCAATCTTAATGTATTTACATCATTTTGCTAATCTGGAAGTTTGTTCTTGCAAAGTTACAGGTGAAGGGGATGATGTCTCATTATTGCTGTGTATACAGCAAGTGCACATTAGGTTCAGACATTGTACAGAGCCTCAGGATTGCAAACCCAGAAAAGAGAAAGTCCCCAGCTGACAGCTGCTTGCTTGCTGGGCAGATGCATTGATTCACCCAGGAAACTTGGGGCCCCAGCGGCCAAGCAGACTGGATCAGCATATGGAGAATTTTAAGCAAATTTCACTAAATTCTCAGACCGTTTTTATTTCTTATGTATTTTCCATCCTTGATACCAAATGCAAATTCCCTGGAAATTCTAGGAGATTCATTGTTGGCTCATGCAGATCATTGCCCGATGGACCTTTCTGTTCACACTCTGGGAGGTCTGCACGATAAACTGTTTTCAGAGTATGTCCGCCCACTGTCACAAGGTCAACATAACTGAGTTCTCTTGCCTCTGGAGAACTTTGCAAGGTCACAATTCCAGAACTAGAGAGTGTTCCAAAATGGCCTCTGTATCTGCTATGTCAGAAGTCTCTGGGGGGGAATTTGATGATCATCTATAAAAATGTGACTCCCACCCAAGCATACTTTTTGTGTTCATCTTGGACACTGGAAGCTTCAAAAATTGAACCAAATATATTTTGTGTATCGAAGTTTACTTTGGCTTCTTTATTTCTTGTTTTATGTCAATTTTGGAATATTCTGTGCTTCAGAGTTGGAACTGCAATGTAACTGTGTTCTATTTTCAGTTCAATATAGTAAAAGCTCACTGGGCTGTACCAATCTGATGCTCAGCCAGGCACGGGGGTAGGACAGGTGGCCTGTCCCAGCCTTGGGAAGGCTTGTGGTCTCAGGTAGTGGCAGGTTACATGGAAACAGAGTCAGTAGTTGGCTTGGGTGAGGCTAAGGGACTGAAGAAGTGGAAAGTTGACTAATTCCGATTTGGGGAAATGGGGTTCAGAGTAACCAGAACCAAAAGCTATGAATGGCTTTTGATGTGTATCTTGAAGAATGATTCTTAAAGGTGGGGGGATGGTGGTGCATCTGCTGTCACATCGTGTTTCGCTTTTGTTCTGGGAGTCACCCAACAGCCCGAGGGCAAAAGAATGAAAACATGCACCTGGATGAGATATTGTCGACATCGTTATTAAAGCACATGACACATGTGAGTCAAATGATGAGTTGGGTCTTTCGTGTTGGGTGCTTTGAAGAAAGGAAGAAAGAAAAAACCAGCAATGTCAGCCCGAATGTTTTGAAATCTAAGTAACTATGTCCAAAGTTTCAGCATGCAGCCCTTTCATACAATAAAACGAAAGAGTACTTATTGTTTATCTATATCTTTAAAATTACACCCATCTCTGACTCACCCATCCCATTTTTACAAATTCACCTATGGACAAAAATTATATGAAATGATTTATCTGTCAAAAATATTTATTATGGTGTTGTTCATAATAATAAGGTGAATGGAAACAACTTGAATTTTCAATAAGAGATCAATTATATCAATTTATAGCCACTGAGGGAAAGCAAACTTTTACTTATCCTGCTTAGAACTGATTTTTCTCACTCATGCTGAAAGAATTCTGGAAAGTTCTTTGCATTGCCTATTAGTAATTCTCCTCCCTCCGTCTCTCTGGTCACTTCCTTGGAGCTCCCATTAGCCAGAAAGCTACGTCTTTCACTGTATCCACTAAAAGTAGTTATGTTTTCCATCGCACTTTCCTCTTTTCTGGGTATTTTTCACAGATCTGCCTTCTCGTTTATGAATACTCTCTTAAATTGTGTTTAGTGTGCTGTTTAAATCATGTATTAAGTTCATTCTGTTTTTTAACGACTGCTTTATTTGGTTCTTCTTTTCAAGTATTTTTTGTTGTTGTCGATTTTGCATATTGTCTCATTCTTTCCAGAACTTTCTGTAAACATTCTTTTATCCTTTTAACCATTTTAAAAATAGTTTAGGACCTCCTCCACATCTTGCTCTTTGACTTCAAGTACTGAAGATGCTAAAGCCCCTGTGTCTTATGTCTGCTCTCTATACTCTTGATGGAATTCCTCATTTTTTTGGTTTTGTTCATAAACTTCTCTTTGGTAGGTCTTGGTCCTTGCCTTCCTTCTCCCATGGGAACTGCGAGAGGTAGGAGTTGGTGGATGATTTTTAATGTGTTTCTGTTAGTGGTAGGACCGTTTCTATTTTAAAGCATTAATTCATAATTTGAGTTTTCCTTCATAATAAGGAAAATGCAGTCTTGGGCTCCAAATCCACGTGAAGTGCATGGTTTAGCTTCTAGTGGAGGTTTCTAATGGAATACATTGCTTTTCCACTGAGGGCAAAATCATCTCTTTTTTTCTCCTTGGGCTGTTGGACAGATTTTATTAGTTTCTTTTTTTTTTTTTTAATATTTTATTTATTTATTTGACACAGAGAGAGAGATCACAAGCAGGCAGAGAGGCAGGCAGAGAGAGAGGGAGAAGTAGGCTCCCCGCTGAGCAGAGAGCCCGATGCGGGACTCGATCCCAGGACCCTGAGATCATGACCTGGGCTGAAGGCAGAGGCCTCAACCCACTGAGCCACCCAGGCGCCCCGATTTTATTAGTTTCCGTTTCTCTGAAGCAGCGGCACTTGGGGAGTTCTGGCTTTTTGCAAGGGTATCACTTTCCATCGCCCACCTCTCGTGGGCTTGAGGACTCGTCTCCCGTTTGTGGGTGGTCGTGAGGGCTTTGGCACCAGAGCGTTCGTGGGACGGCATTTGTTCCAGAACTAGGGCAGTGATAGCGTTGGAGCCTTACTCTCTGGCCTTCAGGTACCTCTTTGCTTCTGGTAACAGAGATTTTCTTTTTTATTACAATCTCATCTCTCCACTAAAAGTAAATTGAGGACATCTGAAGAGAGGGAAAAGGCAACCTGTAGTTAGGGGGGAAGATATTTGCCCTACATGTATTTATCGAAGAACCCACGTCTAGAATATTTAAAGAGCTCCTGTGTTTGAGGAACAGCAGGGAGCTCACGGGGGAGGGCGAGGGAGAGTGGGGGAAGCCAGCGTCCAGAAGGGTCTCGGCTCCACATCATGAAAGGCTTTAGAGATCTGAACCCTTACGCTTTATCCTGAATGAGATGGGAAACCACTGGGCAGTTTTAAGCAGAAGGGGGACAAGATCATTCTTAAGAGGATCGTCGCAGTGTTGGGGGAAGGACAGAGTACGGGTGAGCGGGTAGGAAGCCATCGCAGGAACCAAGCAAGAGGGGAAGGTGCCCTGTGGCGGCGGAGGCAGTGAACTCTGGCTGTATTTTCAATGACAAGACTGTCTAACAGGCCGAATGTTTGTTCGGCAGGAAATAGAGGCGTCAAAGTCACTTCCAGGTTTTTGGCCCGAGCACCTGGAAGAATAGAGTTGCCCGCAGCCAGGATGGGGGATGACTTCAGGTGGAGGAGGCTTGGGAAGAGCAGGAATTTGGATTTGGTTGCGTGAAGTCAGAGAGAGAACTGGAGGCAGATGGATGAGTCTGAAAGTCAAATGCGACATGCCGGCTGCTTTACCCAGATCTGAGAGAAGTCTAGCTTTTGATTGGTGTTTGAAGCCCGTAGAGTAGATGATATCACTAAGGCATAGGGAATAGACAGAGAGGCCTCAGGACTTGGCCCGGGGCATCCGAGGGCAGAAGATGGGGAGATCAAGAATGACCCAAGAAGGAGCGCCCGACGCTCTCTGGGTCTCCAGGTTGAGACCCGCTGCAATAGGGCATCCTGGAGACTAAGGGAAGTCTGCTGCGGCAGAAGTCCAGTGTCCTGTAGCCAAGACTGAGAACTGAACTTTGGACTTCGCTACACAGAGGCCACTGGGGGCCCTTCATAAGAGATGTATCAATGGAAAGAGTAAACGCTGATTCCGAGGGGGCCCCAAAGGGGATGGGTCTTGAACGTAGAAGAAAGTGAGTGCACAAAGGTTAGTGAGCCATGGTGGCATCTGGGGCGGCCCAGCAAATGACACTCAAGAATGCCAGAGGCAACAGCATTTGTTACTCGTGGGTCCCAGAGGGGAAACCTCAGCACACCTCACCAGGCCTGCAGGAAGTTATGGTGACACATGGGCTTGACTAGCAACTGGAGGGAGGGACAGGGACCAGACTGCGGCCTTCACTGGGGTCCAGGGCGTTGGCCAAGCAGGGTTCCCATATTCACGATGGACTGGTTAGTATGGAGTCAGGCAGGGGTCCCAGGGGCTTGTCTGACAGGAGCTTCAGGATCTTGGTGTCAGCTCTCTCCTATGTCCGGTGGGTAAAAGCAGAGATCGGGTGCTCACGGGAGGTCCAGGCATGGGCTTATCTAAGTAGGGCAGTGAAACAGAACATTCACTTTTGCTTAACTGAGCAGTTAAAGGCCCACAGAGGAAGCCAAGGCAGCAAAAAGAACAGCTCGCAGCACATTATGACAAAGTAGAGGAAATGTTGTCAGTATTTCTGTATAAGGGAGCAGAGAAGGGAAGAAGTGTGATCAAAAGAGGGTTTTGCTTTTGTTTATAAAATGGGAAAAATAATAGCATAGCTGTATCAGTAGGAGAGGTCCAGTAGGGTAGGGAAGGATGAGGGGGGAAGAGGAGGAGGATAGTTGGTCTAA
This sequence comes from Potos flavus, assembly GCA_028534135.1. Lineage (NCBI taxonomy): Eukaryota > Metazoa > Chordata > Mammalia > Carnivora > Procyonidae > Potos > Potos flavus. The sequence goes on from CM052885.1 coordinate 3,351,191, forward strand.
TGATTGCCCTTGGGTAAGGGAGAAGCTGAGAGAAGGGTTGTGTGAGCGGAGGGGTTTGGCTTCATTAAGGACTTGGGAAGAGTTCCTCCACAGTCATGAGAGAGAAGTCGGAGAATAAAGACATAGGTATAGACTGATTGGTAGAGTTGATGCTGGTAGGTTTGGAAATTCTCTTCTGATAACTGCAATTATATTGGTAAAATACCAAGCCAAGTCATTAGTGATAGGGAGGATGGCGGTGAAGGGGCTGGAGGTCCAAGGAGAAAGGAGAGGGCATGGAATAGTAATCTGGAAGTGACAGAGCCGAGAGGCCAAACAATACGACGACCCAATACCAGTAATGCCCCACTTGAAGTTTATGGCATGAATTTTAATTTGACGGTATTCGGTGTGGCTGCAGGCTTGTCTCCAGAGGTGGTCTGATGTGTGAGCAACGGGCAGAGTGGGTAGAGAGTTAGATTTACTGAAGCCGTGGCTTTGCCAAATGAGGGTGATGAACCACAAGGGGGGAGGAGTTGAAGACAAATGAATGCAGGGGGGTTACGTAAGGATGGGTCATGGGATTGTAGGTGGTAGGGAGGTGGACAGGGCAGCAAGGGGCCAAGGGCCAGTGGACGGCTCGTAGGAGCCATGGATCCGTGGCAAGAGTGGGATGGAAAGACTGTTAGTGCTGAAATACGAGAGCGTGATCTGCAGAGAGGAGAGGCAGTGGAGGAAGAATGGGGCGCTGAAGGAGTCGTGCTCATTGCCAATGGCACAAACTTGGGGTCCAGTGGATGACAAAATCTTTGGGTTCAGGAGGTCGAGGAACCAATTGTACAAGGCCGTAGCAGTACCATCTCCAAATCACCAATAATTAAACAAAATACCTTTGGAGAGGTTGGTGGAAAGAAGCCAAAATCAAGGAATGAAGACTATCCAGTAAATACTCCAGCCTATGAATTTGATCCTGTTTCTCGAATCTACTTTGTTTCTCCTCTCACCTACTTCGGGACTTGGTCATCTCTCCATCCCAAGATACTGTTTGTAAAGGCCTCCTAACTGGATTTGGTCTTTATGTATCCAGACTTACCCTTCCCAAATCCATTCTTCACGCAGCCATCAGAGGTCTGACCATATCCCCTACAGGCCGACAGCCCCTTGGTCACCTCCCATCCGCTATAGGAGATGTCTGAATCCCTCATTCTGGAGCTCTGGGTCTTCTGTGACCAAGAGCGTGCCTACCTGCTCATAGTTCACTCTCACATTTGCCTTCCAGCAATAGATCCCTACTGTGCATTTCTGCTTTTGCAACATGTCCTTCCTCACGTGCTTGGACCTTCCCTCAGTGGGGACCGCCTCTCCTCTCTCATCGCTGGTCTCCGTTCTTTGTCTAGCAACATCAGCGAAGTCCTCGCTCAAGAATCGCCATCTTCCAGGAAGCCCTCAATGCTAGAACTGTTGACACATTATACCACGGGTGCCATTTTTCTGTGACGCTTGCCAGCAGTTCATGAATATTTGTGAAATGCACAAATAATTGAAAAATCGATCTTTTTTTTTTTTTTACACTTTGGGGGACTTTAGAACTTAGAGCAAATAAGACCCTTGAAGCCACATCTCATTTTTTAAATATCTGTTTTATATTTGAAAGCAAGTGAAAAGGAAGTAAGCTTAAAATAGTCTTCTATTGTACTCTGCTTAGACTCCCACAGAAGCAAAATGGAAAGTCCTGGGAGTGTGAAGAGGGGACCTGGTCCAACGCCACTTGAAATATCCACGACCGGGTACCAGTTTGTAAACTTTTGCCAGGGTCTGCTTTGTTTGTGAGCTGTGTGCAGCGAGAGGCTTCTGCAGCAGAATGGGACCCAACGGCACTCCAAAGCACCTTGCTTAATTCCCCTGCAGCGGTTTCCATTAACCAGACTCTCTTGGTGATTCTCCACGTGTTGATTTACGTCCCGGCACAAGCTCCTTACCTTGGTGTTTTGGAGAGCACCGGCCGCTTCCTTTCTATCATCTGTGGGGACACTGAGGCACAGGGAGAGTGTCGACTTGCAGAAGCCACAGAGCAGCTCCCGCACCGGCTCCCACCGCCCTGCTTTCCAGGGCTCCACGCTCGCCCTTATAACCGTTTTCCAGCTCCGTCTTTGGATGCCATCATTTGACTTCCAGCTTTAAGAATCAAGTTCCGTCCTACTGCATCGTATTCTTCAGGTTTCTCTCTCCCAGCAAGGTGCTCTTTTTCCTTCCCGGTGGAAAGGAATCGGCATGTGTTGTGGTATTATTATTTAAATGTTTATAGTCTGCCATTTTCCGCACACCGCGTCCCCAGCCGCGCCGAGTCAGACGGCCCCGCACAGGTGTGTCTGCTCCATCTGGTGCTCGCCTTGCTGCAGGCGGGCCCCTGTACGGCGCGGCAGCTGAAGGTCCATATGGTCTCAGGTGTAGCCCCGGGCAGAGCATATTGTGGCGTGCCAGCCTGCGGGCCCCGAGGCAGGAGCGACTGCCGGGAGGCGCACATCTGAGTGGAGAGGCCACCGCTGTGCCCAAATCAGAGGGCAGAAGGTGTTGTTGGCCTCCAGGATGCTCTGGCCTTCCAGGACCAGTCGGGGACCCAGAAGCCATACCGAATCGCAAATGTCAGTGCCCAGGCAACATCCAGAAAACTTACTCTTCTCTTTCCCTGCTCGCAGCCCGACGCAGTCAGGGAAAGGATTTCAGATTGGCACGGGGCTCAGGAATCGAGGGGAAGGGAGATGAGGCGCCCGACTGTCAGAGTGGGGCACGGTTAGCGGAGTCTTTTCTTCGCATTTGGCATTTGCGTGTTGGGTGTTTTGTTCTTCGTTTCCTCTCTAGGAAGAGAGTATTCCTGAAGGAAATCTGCTTTGGGATTTGGAGCGCTTTTCCTTATTTTAGTCTGGCCTTTCCCACTGAGGTCTCCACGTAATGGGCTGTTCTCATCAATCTTTGAAAAATAAGAATTCCAGCTGAAATGTTAAAGTTCTTGACCGATGCAGTGAAGGATGCAAAAAGAGATACTTTACGTGGTGAGGTTCCTCCAGCCTCCCTTTCCCTCAAGAGCCTCCAATTCTCCTACTGTTAATCTTTGCCAAGGATGCCACCTTTGGACTTCTTTTCAGTGGGACTTTACTTGGGGACACTGAAAAGCCCTCACTACCACATTTGGCCATTCCCTATAAATCTCTGAATCTTTTAAAGTAAATTTAAAAGTCATCCATAAGGCCTGAGGATAACTTTATAATGAAGCTTCCAAGGGTATTCAAGGAATGGCATTACATTCTTGGTGTGAAATTGGCAAGTCTTTTTTAGAATGCTTGGAATTTAGTAGAATCCCCAATGCAAAGAAAATATTAATGTACACCTATTTGTGGGCCTTGAAAAATGGGCAAACCAAAGAATCCTCAGAATTCTCATTTTTATGTCTATATCAAAAAGTTAAAAAATACACCAAAGAGTATATTTTATTTCCTGACATTCATAAATTCATGTGGTTCTATGGAGACAAATCCATTTGCTTTATGACATTGCCTGAGTCCAAACTTGACCAATAGCCAATATCCAAGTGTATAAGGAGAAGTTTAGATTCACTTTCACTCCTATAATCTTCAGGGGGCAGAGAAAATGTGCATTAAATCACCCAAATATTTAGTGGTGACTTAACTGGTGGGTTGAACTCAGGGAGTGAGGATCAGAGATGGAATGTTGAGAATATTTTACAAGGAATGTACATTATTGGCAAGAAGGATATAATCTTTAAGTTTATAAATAGTGTAGGATCATAAAAGGATATGGAAGTGTACATCATACATAAAACAAGACATAATAGAGACAATGATATGAAAGAGGAATCTTCCCTATTTTTGTAATTGTCCCCAATTAACAGATAGAGAAACAGGCTCAGAGAAGGTACTTTGTTTGCCTGAGATGAGGCAACCTGCAAGCAAAGGAGCAAGTCTGCCTCGAAAACCACAGTTCTCAGCCATCACATGCTAACTGCATCCCCTCCCAGAGGAAGAGAGAGCTAACTTGTCAGTCCTACCGAGACAAAGAGAGTCCTCAAAGCATATCAGGATATTCAAGTGAATTTTGGAATACTGAGACCAACCACAAAGGGTAAAACCTTTATAGAAAATTAAAGTAGAACCATGGAAAAAAATGTATATATTGGGTTTTGAGACATAATTTTTAAAATGAATATCCTACACTTAGACACAATTTAAAAATACTCGATTCAAGCAGTGCCTCCCAGCTACTTTGCCTGTAACAAGATAGCGATGAGGTTCACGGGCATCAGAGCAGGACTCGGAGTTCAGGTCCTGGACTCCTGCATCCCTGAAGCTCCGGGTTGCAAAGATCGATGCGGCTCCTTTTCTGAGAGGGGCATGTTGACAAGATCAGAATTAACTTCCAAGCCAAGTGATCACATGCTGAGGTCCAGTTCACTGAGAGCAGCCCCTCGTACACGCTGTTTCTATGTCTGTAGAGGGTCTGATAGCAGGAATGACCTCCACTTCTGAGCCCCCTGCCACCCCCACCGCCGCTCCCGGAAGGGAACTACCTCGGATCCTTCCTGGGCTTATCCTGCATCCAATCCTCAAGGTGCACAGAGGGAGAAGCCCTTTCCTCTGCCCAGGCCCCCAGGGGCTGGTGACGAGGAACACCTGTGGTCTAGAGATGTCTGCAGAAATTGAGGTCAAGGCAAACAAGGGGTTAAAAGCTAAGGCGAAAACCTGCAACAACAAAAGTGAACCCTATTGTAAACTTTGGACTTTGGGTGATAATGGCGGGTCAGTGCGGGGTCATGGATGGTAACAGGTGTCCCACTCTGGCGGGGCGGGAGGGACGTTGCTAACGGGTAAGGCTGTGCCTGTGTAGGGGGGACAGGAGGTGAATGGGAACCTAAAACTGCTCTAAAATAATTAACTCTTAAAAAAACAACAGCAGGAGCAATTGTATAAATCCCTGTATTTGAAGCAGTTGCTGGAAGGAATTATGTCAAACAGGAATATTGCCTTTTTACTGAGATTAAATAGGAATTAAGAAGAAAGAAGAAATTAAGGTCAATTCTAAGACTGTATTTGTGTAGAGAGTTTTCTGAATAAGAGGAATGCTGAGGACATCCAAGGATCAGCCTCGGAAAACTATTTTAGGATGGGGTAGGGAACTCATTTTGAGTCTCGAGTTGCCAACCCGGTCAGGTGGGTATTCCATTTTCTATTACTTTCCAAGTAGGTTTAGTGTTGTACTAGATCATCTAGGACTCGGAACACACTGAATTAGGAAACTTCTTTTTCTACCTGTGAGTTATTTGCCTATGAGATCAGGGTCCCTGGAGACATTCTTGTAGCCCAGGTGCTTTCCGTTAGATTCTCTTTCTTTGCTTCTTCCCATTCAACAGTGAAGGATATCTACATTCAAACCCTTCAACCAGCCAGTTACTGGTGAGCTTTCATTGTGGACCTAATCTGGGCAACCTGGGCCAACGGGAGGCTCATTCTCTCTGCAGCCTTTACTGTCCCGGTTTTCCATGATCAAGGGCCTAATGAATTCTGGGGTTGCTTTCACTCTGGTCTTTAGCTGCACATACCTCCCACCTTCTGTCATCTCCTCATACTTCCCCAAATGTCAGTACCCTCAACATGGGCCTTTCTTGCCCAGAATCAAGCATGGTATTCTCAATATTTATAGTGCACCCCACTCTGCTGCTAAAATACTCCTTACAATATGAAAAATAATAATATCTGCTTTCCAAGAAGCGTGTGTTTTCGAAACCCACCAAAAATACATTTTCCTTTGCACTTCTATTGCCTGTGTATACACTGTGGGTATTTTAGCTCAGGTACTGTTGGATGTTGTTATATAAGAAGGTGTTTGGGGACACCATGGGCTCAAAAGATTCTCCCTGGGACCCAGTTGCTTTAAAATGTCTCCTGTGTCACTAAGAGCCGCCATGGCTGAGGCTAATAGACTTCGACATGCTGTGAATGGCACAGAAGCTGGTTGTTTGGATTGCTGCATATGCTGCTCTTCAGCCTCTTCAGACAAAGGACTGGATGAGTAGAAATGCTATCAAAGGTTTGCAGACTAGGGCTGCGCACAGAAGGGCTCCTGCTTGGGCAGGCGCGGACCTGGTATTTGGGCTTGTCAGTATCCAGACCCTTGATAGTGTTCACTTCCGGGCATTACACTTGTGACTCCTCAGTGAGGGCAGAGAATGGCATCTTTTCTAATACACATTTCCAAAGAGCAGAGTAGCTGCTGGGTGAGAAGAGAAAATTCTAGAAGGGGAACAGAAAGGAGAAAGAGCTGAAAAGCTTGGGTGGACAGTCAGACCCAAAGAAAGGGACAGCTAGTTATTCAATCTTCTTGGAAGTCACCAAAAATCTCAGGGGCAGGGATGTTCTCTTTAAAATAGAGGTGCAAAATTCTATTCAAGAAAAGAGGTATTAAGTTACAGGTGGTGTTATTGTTTTGTTTATGCCTTTCCTTACTAATTTTTTAAGGTCCAACTTGATTATGCAACCTGCTCCAAACTCTTAGGTGAAAAAAGACAATTATCTTTTCTACTCATCCGAGGCAAGGACTGCTTCTCTGAGAAGGCTCCTCGACATTCAGAGAACATTTGTTTCCCACACCTTGTTTTGGTACTGTTCCGTTTACCTTGGACTCCATCCCAGAAGGGGTCCAGTGTGTGTACAAAATAGGTGCTCACAAAGCGTTGGTCGAGTTGACTTTAACATGGCTATTTTGAATGCCGGTCATGGAAGAGCTTTTGGAGGGGGCGTGGGTCAGCTTCCCCCACTTCGAGAAGACGTGGTGAACTTCAGGGCACCACAGATGAGGAGAAATGCACCCTGTGTGTGACATACACCTTGCAGAGGAGGGAAATCCAGAAATGCAAAGAGCACTTCATTGGAGAAAAATTCTACATACAATAAGAAAAGCCACCCCAAACTCCTCACAATAAGAGCCACAGATGGAAGAGGAGATGAGAAAGAAGGGTGTATTCATGTGTCAAATATTATTTTCATAGCCAAGGCAAAATTAACAATCCAACATAAAGAATTTGAGAACAGAATACTAAAAATGAATCTTGAAATGAGACACAGACATTTCTTTTTATATTTATAATTATCTCAAGCCCTTCCTTAAGATTTCCTGCAAGGGATAAAAACAGACACTTGAGTAATAGGTATTACTTGTATCTTTTACTAAGTTGTGAGCTCCATGAGTTTTGTTGTTCACCTTTGCCTAGCTCCCCCAGTGACCATCTCTTCCCTGCCACGCACACATGGGCACACACCCACATGGGTACACACTCAGTGGACACACACACAATGGACACACACACGATGGGCATGTAGATGGACACACACAGACACACACACAGGCACGCACATGGACACACATGGGCACGCACACATGGGCACAAACACAATGGGGACACACAATGGGCACACACACGATGGGCAAGCAGATGGACACACACAGGCACAAATACACGGGCACAAACACGGGCACACACACAAAAGGCACGCAGATGGACACACACAGACACACACAGGCATGCACACAGGACACACACAGACACACACACTGACACACACATGGGCACACACACAGGCACATGCAGATGGGCACAGGCATGGACACACATGGGCATACACTTGGGACACACACAAAAATAGATATGCAGGGGCACACACATGGACACACACATGGACATGCACATGGGCACATACAGGCACACACACAGATGGACACACACGGGGACACACATGGGACACACATGGGCACACACTTGTACACACACACAAGTCCTTGCCTGGCACAGTAGCTGGACAACACAGGCGTTCAGTAAATTTTTAAGTGGAGGGGATCATTCAGTCATTAAACAGATATTATTAAGAAATTACTCCAGGTGAGCACTTGGCTGGTGTTTCACATTAAATAAGAAGAAACATTTGCCTTCAAAGGGTTCAATCTGGTGGATGAGTATAAATTTCTTGTTTATAAATTTCAGTAGATAGCATGAGGGAGCCCCCAAGGAAGAGTCAGTTAAATCTAGTAAGAAAGTTCATAGCAGCAATGGCCACAATCGCCAAACTGTGGAAAGAGCCAAGATGCCCTTCAACAAACAAATGGATAAAGAAGATACGGTCCATATATACAATGGAATATTATGACTCCATCAGAAAGGATGAATACCCAACTTTTGTATCAACATGGACGGGACTGGAGGAGATTATGCTGAGTGAAGTAAGTTAAGCAGAGAGAGTCAATTATCATATGGTTTCACTTACGTGTGGAGCATAAGGAATAACATGGAGGACATTAGGAGAAGGAAAGGAAAAGTGAATTGGGGGAAATGGGCAGGGGAGACAAAGCATGAGAGACTGGACTCTGAGAAACAAACCCAGGGTTTTGGAGGGGAGGGGGGTGGGGGGTTGGGCGAGCCTGGTGGTGGGTATTGAGG
>CM052885.1:3360169-3376955 GCA_028534135.1 Potos flavus
GGGGTGGCGGTGCTGGGAGAGGGGACGGGGGGTGCAGGTGTGCTCTCGGGGAGGGGCCAGGTCAGAGGGGCGCCGGGGGCTCTGCGTGAACATCTGCTAGGCTGGAGAAACAGCCTAGCAGACACTTGAGCGTCCGTCATTTCATAATAAAATCCAGAGGCGTGAGTAGAAATTACCAAGTTTTCCTTCACCGGGAAAGAACTCAATATTATTTAGGTGAAATGTGAAATAGCCTCAATTAGGTTCTTTTGTCAGGGGTCAGGGACGCTGGATGCCAGTACGTACTCCCAGGAGACTGACTTCCTACTGTCGCATTGACCTGATCCGATGGCTGTTTATCGAGAGAGAAATCTATTGTCGCGCACGTCGTAGACAACGGCCAGAGAAGCAGCGGGGGCAGAGGGAGGAGGGCTATTGAGCACACGTGTGCAGGTCCTAACATGTGCCTAGGGACTCAGAGCCAGCCGCTTGCCACCGTGCCCAGCCCTACAGAGTCGGCATTGCTTCTGTATTACAGCCGAGGAAACAAAGGCTCAGAGAGGGGAGGTGACTTGCCTGAGATCAAAACTGATGGAAGATTCAGGTTTGGGACAGACGTCTAGCTAGCTCCAAATCTTGTACTTTCCCCAAGGCATGACACGGTCCCATCGAAAAATAATATTTAAGGAGGCATGTGTGTGCATTTCCCAGTGTTCCTCCCACACCATCCTATGAATGCCTCAAGAATATGGAAAAGCAAGATCTCATTCATTCTTCGAAATGATGTGTTCCTTTTTTTTTTTTAAGATTTTATTTATATATTTGACAGAGACAGAGAAATCACAAGTAGGCAGAGAGGCAGGCAGAGAGAGAGGGGGAAGCAGACTCCCCGCTGAGCAGAGAGCCTGATGCCGGGCTCGATCCCAGGACCCTGAGATCATGACCTGAGCTGAAGGCAGAGGCTTTAACCTACTGAGCCGCACAGGTGCCCCTAAATGATGTGTTCCTTGCAGATAGTTGAAGATTTACCTTTATAAAATCTAGCCATCAAACAAGAAAACTACCCTAATATCACTGTTTTGGGAATGGTTTATATCCACCCACCTATCTGTGCCCCTATTCATTCATTCATTCATTCATTTTGTATTCCTTTCCAGACATGCTAGTTATGTACGGTGAATGCATACAATGAAGGAAGAAATGAGAAAGCAAAGTCATAAAGCAGAGGGGTTAGGGCTACGGTGCTAAAATGTGACACAGAGTTTTCTTGACAGGAACATCTTGCTGGGCCCCGACGTCTACTGTCACATAATTGTGCTTGCTGTGGTTGTAGATAATTGGTGGTCTCCCCGCTTACGTAACTGTCCTTTTCCAGTGCATTCCTTTGCATAGCTTAGGGCCTCTCTTTACCCATCTTTAAAATGAGGTGGTCGAACTGACTCTGACCCAGACAGCAAACTCTCAAGGCAAAGAACTTCTCAGTTTTATTGCTCCTCAGCTGTGGCCCGTATTAGGATGATGCTGAGGGCAGATTACCGGGGAGTATTAAAAAAACCACATGTACTAGGAATCACGCAGATAGTTCTTGCACAGATTGATAACCCTATTCTCCACTGACCCATACCCAAGTCAAACTGCAGGCACTCGGCTACCATCTTTGTTCTCGATGCCATTTGTTTGGCCTAGAATCATTTCACACTAGGAAGTGAGCCCTACGGGGGACCAGTCATCCTTGTTAATCCCGTGTAGACAGGTTCTACCACAGAGCTCTGCTCTAGCAACCCAAGTAAAACGATATAAGGGTACATTATTTTTAGCTGGCATGGATCGTGAGAAGATCTTCCCCAAAGGAGTAGAAAGTCTCTAAATTTTCAGGCTACAATCATTCACTTGCTAGAACCCATGGGTCAGATGTAAGTTGGGCCAGAATCCATTTTATTTCTTCTGTGTCTTGCTTTACATCACCCAAGTTTAAATCCCAGAAGCCACATACCGATAAGAGTTTTAACATTCTGGCAAAGAGATGCCTCTTCTGGATGGAGCTGTGGAGAGGTTGCTTTTTCTTCTAATACAGAAGATTTATTATTTAATTTGAGTTACAGGGAGAGAAAGGCCAGAATTGCACAATAGAAGGGAATCCTTATTACAGAAGACATCATTTCAAACACAGAAGTATAAAGTACTATCTTCTTAAAAGTGAAGACACACCAAATAATCAATATCATCAGCCAGTGCCATTAGCTGCCTTTTTTTTTTCAACAAAGAGAAAAAAAAACACCTGGTTTCAAAGAAAAGTAACACCCATACAACAAAGCATTCATAACCTGCGAAATCATATCTAAAGGCTACATTTTTCTAATTACCTAAAGTCAGATTTCAGATGAATTTATTAAGGCTTTTACTTTTCAATTGTGTATAAAGATTAAAGGAAAACATACATTTTAAAGGAAGTGACTAGAGCATCTTTGCTGAACTTAGAAAGGCAACGGTCCAATCATGCTTCTGTGAGTCTGAGCCCCTCACCCAACTTCCAGCCTATTTGTGAAAGCAGATAGAAAATCTTAGTAGTGAGAATTTCTAGAGAGAAAACACAATAGGGGATGCATACGTCTCTTGGTGTTTGGAGGACAGAGACTGAAGTGTCAGCAGCAGACATGAGTTTCCAGACTAGAAACTTCTAGAAGAATAAAGCTAGTTGGATCCCCTGGATGGCAGAGCAGTTGGAAGGCTTCTGTGACAGCACACTGGGTTTTCAGGATTTGTAGACAGATTTATGAAGTATTTCCCTTGGACCAGAATGATCCCCCCAGAAATTAGCTGGACTGGGGGCATTCTGAGCATTCTCCACCCAAAAGATCTGTCCACCAGGGCAAAGTGACTCCAGCATAAATGGTTTACCGCAAAGAGGCCCTAAGGAAGAGTTGGAGGGGGTCAGGTGAAGAACGCATTGCCTGCACGAGGGGAAGTTTATGTGCAGGATCGTTGAGCATCCCGAGGACCCACAGTTGTGCAACCCACAGTTGTGATCCACCCAGCATGGGGGGATCTGGCTCCCAGAAGGATCCCACGATGGATGCAGTGGGAGAGGTCAAGGCTGTACTGTGTGTACTTCCCCTACAATCCTGTGCAACTGTATTATACGTATAATATATACAATGGAATGCTCTCTCCCTCCTTGTTGGGCTCCTTGTGCTAACTTTATATTTGTTGCAAAAGTAGAAGAGAGAAGAAAGAAGGGAAGGAAGGAAGGAAAAAAGAAAGAGGAAAGAAGGAAGGAAGGAAGGAAAAAGAAAGAAAGAAAGAAAGGAAAGAAGGAAGGAAGGAGGAAAGGAAGGAAGGAAGAAAGAAAGAAAAAAAAGAGGAAAGAAGGAAGGAAGGATATCTTAACTCTGAAATTTTGATACATCTTTTATAATAAAAATAGTAAATATGTTTCTTAATTGGTTAATCTGACCCAAATTTATGAATTATAATGGCAAAAAAACCTCACCAAACTTTCTTTATCTAGAACCTACCGCGTGCCCAGCACACGGTATTTTCTCCTCTTTCCCTCATGTCAATGCTTCAAGTAGGAATCGCATCCCTACTTCAGCCACGATAAAGCTGAGATGACCAGAGAGATACAGGGGTTTTCCTGTGATCACAAAGGGGAAGAGTGAAGCTGCCATTTCAGTATTTCTTACTTAAAAACTGCATGCGCTATACCCCCGTGTTGCAAATTAAGAGCAAAATGGACCCCTCGCCAACGTCCGGCACAGGGTAGGCACTTACCACATATTTATCAAATGAATGAATAAATACAAGAATGAATGAGTTTTTGTCAGGTGAGCCATACTCTCCAATTGCTTATAAGCATAAATGTCACTGTCAGAGTGGACGATGACATGTCGTCAACGTCAGCTAAGACGACCAAAGAAACGGAACACGAGCTCGCATCCAGGAGCTGGACGCGCGGAGATCTGAGACCCAAAGGAGGAAGGAAGCAGGAACGTCCCACCGAAGTAGAAACGGTTTTTGTCACTTCTTTTCTGATCTGCGCGCAGGCGTCAGGTAATTAATGGTCTCTAAGCAGCCCTCCAGGTGCCCCCAGAGGCACAACTATTCAGGGGGACCTCACGTCAGATTCTTTTGTGGAAGGAAGAAAGAAATCTCCCTCCTTGGTTTCTGTTTTTGTTTTTGTTTTTCCCCTAGCTCTCTTTTCTTTCTTGATTCAACATCATTTTGTGTACCCAAAGGCCGTGTGCGGGGCTCAGGCTGCTGAGATGGAAAAGTCAAGGTCTCCACCCCCAGAAGCTCATGCAGGCAGGGCAGAGAAAGCCCAAGTGCATATCCCAGGCTCTCGCATGTTGGCATTTCTCAAAGCAGAGCCCGGGGGACGCGCCGCCTTTGCCTTTGTGTTAGCGACACTCCCTCCCTGGCACTCGCTTTTTTTTTTTTGGCTGCAAGTAGATGCACGTCTGCGTGTATGTTTTAAAGTGCGGTGAACTGCACAGTGAAGTTCTTTTTCTCTGCGATTTTGTAGGTGTGACATCTCAGCCCACACAGCCCACCTGCTCCCATCTCTGTTTCGTCTTTAACAACCGGTGTTTTGAACAGGGGTGCTGACTCGGGGTTCGTTACTGAAGCATGAAGCGACCGGACGGATAGATAGATGGATGTGAGTCACCAGGCCGGTGGGCGGGCGCTCAGAGCCGGCTGTCCAGGCGACGGCTGCAGCCCCCTGCCCTGGAGAAGAGAGAGCGCCGTGGCTCCGGGTGTGGCCGCTGGTGGGAGACAAGTAATCATAGGACAATGGGGGGTGCAGGGGTGGCGGTGGTGCCAAAAGAAGAGGTATAATGAGGTGAAATCCTTCTCCACCTGCAGGTGTGGTTAACATTTCGGTTTACTTTGTGCATGTTTTCACAGGAAATTTCCCATTTTTTTTCCCTAAGAGAAGTGACCTGATGGGGCAATGACACATCCCCTGGCTTCTGTGGGACCCCCAAGCACACTGTGGGTAGCTCTAGGCCCGAAGGGGGGCTCTCATGAGCCTGACAGGTGGGACCTGCTTGGTAACTTAGTGTCCTGCCCAGAGAGAATCTCCTGACAATCCCAGTCCCAGGGCCATGCTGTTGACTCCAGAAGCCAGTGTCGCGGCCGCCATCTTCCCTCCGGGAGGGAGGAGCCGATCCCAGTCCGCTGCCGCCCCCCCTGCACGTCACAGAGCCCTCATCTCTTCTTCTCTGGATTCAGGTCGGGGGCGAGTAGGATAGCCGAACGCTCTGTGCTGGCACAAGTGTTGTCCAGAAAGGTTTCGTCTCCTTCTCTCTCTGGACTTCACGATAAGTTCGCATTAACCATGCCATTAAAACTTCACATCCTCACGGGACTTGCGTGGTGTTGGAAGTGACACCTTCTGCCGTGGTAACCTGCAATGTTCTAGAGAGCCACCCTGTGTCACTCAGGGTCCTTGAGTGAAACCAGTGATGATGGAGAGCTTGTCTCCACAGAGGTGGAAGGACAATCACTGGGAAGGACGCAGGCATGTGGGTTATGTAAGCCCATCCAGGCTCGTCAGCCTGAGCCCACCCCCCGCAATAGCTTCGGAAAGACCAGTTACTTGCGTTCTTGGCTCTCTTGCAGCCAAGCATGGGCACACTATCCTGCCCAGTCCCATCCACTGGGGTTTCCTACCATGATCTTCCTGCAACGTTCATTGCTGTGGTCTGCTCGCACTGCCTCCAGCTAACGTTAAATCATCCTGCAAAGCTCAGCCGTGCTGTCTGCAATCAAAGTTCCCTGTTCTCCAGATCAGTTCAGGAGTACATTTTAGAGTGTTTTAGGTATTTCACATATTTAGAGCAGCTGTTGACAAGCTATGGTCATAGCACCTTATTTTTGTAAACAAGGTTTTATGAGACCATGACGTGCCCATTCATTCACTTAGTGACTCTGGCCCATTTCATGCTACAGAGGCAGAGTTGGATGGTTGTGGCAGAAAACCTAGGGCCCACAGAGCCAAAGATATTTACTACCTCCCCCTTTGCAGAAAATATCTGCTAGAAGAGTAGTCAGACTCTTCCAAATATGTTGACTTTCTTGGCCAGAATTTCAGGAAGTGCTTAATCCAGAGGGCCCAAGATTGTGTCTCCAGAATAGTGGTTAAAATGAAGCTACTTTCTGTGCTAAGAAAAGGGCTGTGTCTAGGCTCTAGGAGCAGCTAGATGACTTTGAAACTGAAAGGTCAGTACCTGCGTCCCTCGTCCTGAGGCTTGAGTTTCAGTGTGTCTGTCATCCCTTTCCAGCGGGGACCAGCATCACATTGACCTCTTGGGTGAGATGCAGCGCTTGAGAGCTCTGGCAATTCCTTTTGCCTGCGACCCTCTTTTCCTCCTTTTGCCTGACTCCATCAGGTCTGAGCTTAGGGGTCACAGCCCAGGGAGATCCCTTGAGTCCAGATAAAGCGAGGTCTCCTGGCTTACTTCTCATTCTCATCCTTCATGTCCCCGTGGGTCACCCTGGGTCACTGGTAACCTCTCCCTTCCTGGCTTACCTCTGGCTCCACAAAACTAGAACCCGTCTGCCACCTGACAACGTGTATCCTGGGGACCAGTCATGGGTCCAATGCAGAGAGGGTGCCCACAAGTACTTTGGCACTGGGGAACCCCAGCTAGAGTCCTAAAGGCTGCGGCTACAAAATGCAGCTCGTTATGAAGTCTCCAGAATGCTAGTCCACAAAACTCAGGGGCATGAGCATGTAAGCGGCTTAATTTCTCTATAACCAGACTCAAGCTTATGAGCAACGGCATTTACCGACTCCATTGCTGCTTAGAAGGGGATGCTTAACTCATCAACCCAGAACCCCAGACCCCAGTGCAGAACCCAATTCCTTCCCCTTTGGAAGCTATTCAAGTTGTAGATCCTTGCTTTCTTCTTTTTTTTTCCTGTAAGAGGCTCTGGGTGAGGGCTGTTGACCAAGTTCATGGGCGGCCTGGCTCCATTTACGTAATCTTAGACGCGAGTTCTGTTTCACTGTACACTTGGCTGGCTCTTCATGACACTGTCCCCACCGTCCCCCCTGAATATGCCATGATCCCTAGGTTGTACAGCTTTCTTCCAAGGACCATTGCTTCCTTGAGACACAGGCCAGCTCTCAGGCATTACGAGGCAGAAGGTGAGTGTGGGTGGGTTCCCCAAATGACATGGTTTGTGTGGATTCTGAGAAGCTGCTGTCACTCACTTTGCCTGACTGTTATTTCCATGTCACGGTGGGTGAAGATGGGACTTCCTATGAGAAGGAAAGTGTCTTGGGGAAGAACACCTTGGAGAGCTATCCAGTGCCCTTCCGACGTGGCATTTCTAGGTTGTCTAGAGATGCCATTTGTCCTGCTCTTATGCCCTCTCCGGGCCTTGGACAGAGGGGGCAGGTTAGGGATGTGAGTGCTGTGAGAGACTCGTGGCCTTTCAGCTCCGTATTCTCCGCTCTTCCTCGCTCCCACCAGGAGGCTGGCTGTTGAGCAGCCTCTCCAGAGGCGGGGAAGCTTCCTGTCACCCCAGCCTGCACTCTTCCGGAGAACAGCCTCGTGTGGACCGTGCTCATGCCCCCAGGTTCTGATTATGCGCTAGAGGAAGAATTTTCTCTTTCAGGTGCCTGGCTCTTAGTATAACAGGCGTAGGCTTCACATTATGGTCTCTACAATGAGATCCAAGAGCCCATTCCAGAATATTGATGTGAAATGCCATTCCTGTTGTGATAATCCCAGTTCTTCCTGAGGCCTGGTGGGTATGTAATTTAAAAAGAAGAGGGCCCAGACCCTGTCCTCTAAAAGCCTACAGACACGTGGAGGTAAGAGAGCCATTAACATATGC
Source organism: Potos flavus (assembly GCA_028534135.1). Classification (NCBI taxonomy): domain Eukaryota; kingdom Metazoa; phylum Chordata; class Mammalia; order Carnivora; family Procyonidae; genus Potos; species Potos flavus. The sequence continues at coordinate 3,367,997 of CM052885.1, forward strand.
CTCCAACATCGGCAGGAACCTCTAATGAAGAGATGTGCGCATTGCATCCTGTGATTGAGGCCGAAATGCCTCTACCTACCTCAAAGTCATTTATGACTTCCTGCTACTCTGTTTGGACACCCCTATTTCCATAGCATTCCCCCAATTGCAATGCTTTCTCCCCAGTTTACTACTATTTTAGAAGACAGATACTTGTGAAGTGCTTCTGGTTGGCCAAGATTTGTGCTGAGTAAAATGGAAGGTGAATCTGACTTCAAAAAGGGGCCACAAAGAAGCGAGGGTGAAGATGCAGCAGGAGGAAAGGGTTTCAACAGCTGGGAGTTCATTTCCCAGTGAACCAGACAAATACTCGCCCATGGGACACCCAGGGATGGAGTAACCAACAAGAGAAGGAGTTCTCCGAACATCCTTGTGGAGGGATGTCCAAACACTGACCTTATTCTGCCAAAAGGGCACCGACCCACTCTCCCCTGGGAGCCTGGGGTCCCCGGGTGCAGCCCTAGATTGAGCCAATAGCTCGCTCTGGCTTGTCTGTTACTGTTCATATGAGCTGGATCCTTCCCCCCATAGCACCTGCTTCTTGCTGACCGGTAGCTGTCCCATCGTGGGCTTTGGGGCTTTGATGAGTCAGGTTTGGTTTTCCTGTTTTTCCTCCCATGCCTTGTACACCCTCCTTCCCGAGCTCGATGCTGCCTGGCCTGCCTTCCTGTGCTTGGCTCTTCCTGGCTCAGCGTTGGGAGCCACAGCCCTGAATTTGTCTCTAAACAGAACCAGCAGCTAGAATCCAGCCTCGCTGGTGTGCCTCTGCTTGAAGCCCGGGAAGGAATGTTCTGAAGCCAGGGTGGTGTTGAAGAGTGGGGTTTGGCCCAGAAGAACGAGCACCGACCCGCGGGGCAGCAAATTACTGGTGCTTCCTCTGCTCTTCGGTTGCTGTCGGAAGGGAAGTCTCAGCACGAGGCCGCACTGTCTCCCTTCTCAGGGTGCCCCAAGCTCAGACACGTCTGTGGCAGTGTCCCTTGGGAGTCCCGTGTGCAGTCATCAACACAGACTGTGGCTACGGAGAAGGTGTTGGATCAAACACCTTCCTTCCCCCTCCTTCGATGCAGAGTGGGAGAGATCGGAACATTCGCAGAGTCCATTCTGCAGGTGGAAAAGCATAGGGGGATGAGACAACTTATCCAGGACGAAGTCATGTTAGTTTCAAACTGGGCCTCGTATGTTCTCACTTGAGAAACATTAAAAATGCTGCCTCTAGAGTCCCCACTTAGACCCTGATCTAAGTGGTCTGGGATGCTCCTGGGGTACCGAGCATTTTAAAAGCAGACCAGGCGAGTCTCATGGGCAGTCAGAGCCGAGAACCCGAGTCAGTTAGTGGTCAGCCGCGAAATTAACCACAGGTGTCCCACCCCAAGGTCCTGCATGAGCAGGAGGGACCTGGATTTTTTGTGTGTCACGGTGTCATGGAAAGCTGGGGGAAGTCATAAGGCCCTGTGCCCACCCCTCGGTGACTCAATATTTTGTCTATGGCTTTTGCCATGATTTTTTAGCTCTTTCCACTGCTCAACCATCATGCTTTAACTGCCAACTCTGGGGAGTAATAATCCACAGCTTCAATAGACTCTGGAGAAATTGCAGGGCTCTTTCCCATAGGGCAGAAAACTCGGGGTTTGCCAACAAAAGAAAAATAAAAAGCAAGCTTTCTTCTGCCAAACAGAAAACTTTCACAGACTCTTAAGATCATTCTGGCAGAACTTTTATTTCAACACCCGACACCCTACGGTTGGGGTGATAGAAGAGTCCGTAATAAACACACGCAGCCAGACTGGCCAGCAGTCCCTCGAGGGCCCACAGCTCCCCTTGCTTTGAACCCACAGACTGGCGGGCTTCAATAGGATACAGAAACAAGCCCTGGAAAACGCCATAGCCCTTCACGATCGGAGCCGCTGCTGACCCTTTCCAGCAGAACCTCAATGTGCTAGACAACGAGACGGAGGATGGGGGTGAGGTCAAAAAATTTTTTTTTCAAAAACCCCCCAAAATAGTAATGGGTAAAGATCAAGGAGTAGCTCATAGAGTCTGATAGAAGGTTTTTCTAGAAGAATGTAATCCTCTCAAAGGAACGATACAGGCTTCCTTTGCAATCTGATCTGCCTGTGATTCGTCAAACATCATGGCAACTTCGCAACTTTTTAAGAATTTTTTGCAGTTTTTTCACCTTCTCTGTTGGTTAGAAATACAAGTCTGTCTCCTGGATGACATTAAGGTGTTTCTAAAACATCACGAGCAGCGATGACTTCATTTTGTCACATCTTTTTTCTTTTGAAGGGCGCACGTCTACAGCAGTTTCTGTCCGTGTGAAACCCGCATGAACAGACCCGGATTTAACTGTGCCCGAGGCCGCCGCGCTTCTACACCCAAGTAGCTTAGTTGCGATAATAATATTCTGAAGAGCAGACCAGTTCCTCACCAAGAGTTTCCTGTGTCTTTCTTTATAATGTGTTCCCCAACTTCCCCCCACTCATCAGACTGAATTCCTTCCTCTTCTGTATTCTGGGAGCTACTCTTTCTCACCCGACCCGAGAATTTCCTATCTTGCGTTCCTACGGTCTACGTTTTACATTTGTGTTGGTGGGCTAGTTGGGGAGTTCCGTGAAGGCACAGACCATGGCTTTTAAAACACTTTGCCCAGATGATTCCGATGATCAGGAGAGGCATATTGTGCTGAACAGGGTCGTGAATTCCTTCCACTCTCCCTATAGCACAGCGGATGCTGGCCATACTTTTCCAGAGCCCTGCGAGGATGCTTCCCCCCAATAGGGGGAAGGTCATGATCTCGGGTTACGAGATGACTTCTGGAAAGACCCTATCCCCCAATAAGGGCACATTCTCAGGGACAGGAGCTGAGATTTCAACACACTAATTGGGGAGGACAGAATTCAACCTCTAATACCTGTCTTCTTTCTTGTCTGTGACCACTCCCCGCTCGTCACAGCTGCCGGGCAGAGCCACAGTTTCCGTCCCTGCTCGCTTTCCCACTGTAGTTTCTACTGCCTGGGATGTTCAGCTGCTTTTAAGGTGAGCTCAAGACTCCATTCCCGGTCTCCTGCCATGTGAGGCCCTCCAGGCCCTCCACGCCCTCCCATTGTCCCTTGCACTGCTGACCACCGAGCTGTGGACAGTATTGACATCTCTTCAAGCCGGTACCTGTGAACCCCCCAAGGGTGAGAGCGGGTCTTTCTCTGCTACCTCCAGCACAAAGCTCAGTTCTTAGCTTATGTTTGTTAGGTCAATAAGTGACCCGGGGATTGTAAATAGGTTTCTTCCCCCTTGTTAATTCCATCAGGGCGATGATAGAAGAGATGTGTTGAGAATGACGGAGGGTTTCTGGGCCCATCTGGAAACCGTGCCGTGTGCAATTAGCAACGTCTCTTGTGGGCACAGTTGGGGTGTTTGGGGCCTTCCTTCATGTATTTGCCAACCCATTTGGAAGGGCTGCAGGGAGTATAATTTAACTTGAAATATTAGAGGGAAGAAAATAAATTCCTGCATTTTCAACCAGAAAGTAGAGGATTCCTGAAAAAGCTATCATGGCTTTTTGGAGAAATGGCAACAAAGAAATAAGAGGAAAGCTGGTAGAGCTCCCCAATGAGGAGGACCCAGAGCAGGGACAAGGCAGTCACCGCGTGGGCTGGAAGTAGATGAATGGACGGAGCCAACATTTTGGAAAATGAGCGCGGAAAGAATTCCTTGAGGACATAAGGATTCCATAACACAGAAGCCAACTCCAAATTATAGTGGGTAGATTACCAAGCAGTCTACATTTCTACTAACCAGGGCAAAGAATACATATCACCATTCCCAAATCCTTCAGTCCTTTGTCATCACCTTACAGTGTATAGTTTCCATATGACAGAAAAGAAAATAACACCCAAAAGAGGACAATAAATGCAATAAAATATAGCTGACAACTCAGTTTCCATATGCAAATGCACGTGAACAGTGTATTCATCTGTATATAATGAGTTTAAGTTTTTGAAAAATGAAGAACTAAATTAGGGCCTGTAATGTCTGCCTCAGAATGGAGATATATGAGTTTTAGATGTGACTCCGAGAACAAGATAAAGTTGTGTTTGTCTGTATTTTGATTAGCTGCCATGAAAACACCTTTGCACACAAAGTTGCCCGATATTTGTTTTACACCTGAAAAACTAGCTGGGTCAATCGCATATCAAACCGACCTGTATAAGAACAAGGATGAATTAAAGGAAGAGCCAGTGCCTCGTAGCCACATAAAATGTCTGGGTCAGAAACTACTCCCCAGATAGCTTTTAAACATTTGATGAAAAAGACCTTAAAACCTTTCAATGGAGTAACAGAAAAGATCTTTCAAGAACCTGCAGTGATTAATAGTGTTCCTGGAGTTGTCACTGGGGCGAATATCAAGAAGAATTTTGTGCTGAAATTTAATAATAGAGTTTTCTCACCTGGTGGCTCTTCAGAGGGAAGCAGGCTAGTGTGCGAGGGAATGTCCTGGCAGTGGAGTGGCTGTGTGGGCCGCAACCCCGAGGGGACATGGCCATGTGTCCCCATGTGGACGAGGTGGCCCCACCCTCCTGGCAGTGACCATCAGCCAGAATCAAAGAGGATGCCCAACACAGATTTCTTTCTTCTCCGTCAAGCTAAGTGACAAAATGATTGCATCATACGCTGCCGAGTGCTGGAATTTTCGGAGAAAGCAGAGGCAGTGCCATGGCAACTCGCAACTCAAAGACACACGTGTGCAATTACTCTGGAAAACGAGAATGGAGAGCCCCAAGGAGCGACTCAGATCCCAAAAAAGGAAATAACAATGACACAGGACATCCGTGAAAGATCATATGGTGGTGTCATCCTAAAGAAAGACAGCTGCATGGAGAATAGTGTTCCACGGGATTCTTCTTATATTGCCTAGTGGTTCTCTTTCCTTTGCCCTTAATTTAAGTTAGCTTGAGTTGGTATTTCCTTTGGTAAGTCTCTCTGAGACAAATATAAATAATATGCAAAATAAAAATTAAAAGAAAACTCAACGTATTGCTTGCTAGGATCTCTGCAAGAAAGAGAAATAGTGTGGGATTCTGACGCAGAAGCGATTGTGGAGATTGGGAAACGCTTTGTTAATTGCAGCTATGACATCAGATGCTTTGCGTATAGAGCATGGCGATGTCAGAGATGGGGCCAAAGCTCAGTGTGAGCTCAGCAAGTGTTGCTTCTTCTAGACAAACAAAACCAGACAAAAATCAACATACACAAATGCAAATGATCTGTGTTTGGTATAGAAGTTGAAGCCTTCTTATTGCATTCTTAGATCTGTCCTGTTTTTCTGCAGAGAAAACTAGGAAGAGATACAATGAACACAGAAAACACTGGATCGGGCTAAAAAAAATTCTACAGAACTAAATAACGAGTATTAATTTTGGAATGGTAGAAGAACTGACTGTCCTCTAAAAGAACAATTCTGTAGGGGAAGGCATTAAGCAGCCAATCTACACCATAACCGGATCAAAGAATTGGAGGAACTCAGACCCGGCATCGCTTCCGTTTCTCCCAACTACTGCACGCTCATATAATCTTGACCTTGCCTAATTTAAACACGCTTCACTTTTATCGGCTTGTCCACTGACATGCAAGACCCCAACGAAGCTTCTGATACTACTAGGTCATATTTCACGCCGCATCCTGTCACTCAGCATTGGAAATTGTTCCAGGCATAGCAGTTGTTTATTTACCTAATAGCTGTGATAGTTATTCACACGTTTTAGTCATTCATTCAAAAAATCATATCAGCCGTCTACTCTGTGCCAGATAATTGGCTGGGTACTATAAACACTAGAAAACGGGACCAAGCCCTTGCCCTGACGAAGCTGATGATAGGATGGGGAACACCAACAAGAATCCATGATTGGGTGGCGGTCAGGCAGTCAGTCCGACACGCTAGAAGGACACCAGGCAAGGGAACCTAACCAACCCAATGTCAGGAGTCTGAAAGGATTTCTGGGAGGAAGCTACTTGTAAGCAAAATCTGAAAGGAAACTAGAATTTCCATAGATGAAAGTTGGGCAGAAGGAAAATAAAACTACTAAATGGTGGCTTTTATTGATGATTTATTGGGTCTTAGGGACTCTGCCAAGGTTTTCCAAGCATTATCTTCCTTGATCCCTGTTGCAGTTCTGGGAGGTATGTGGTGCACAGTGGATGGGCCACAGAAGGAGGGGGTTGGAAGACATTCCTAATTGGAATCACTCAACAACACAATCGGCTTTCTAGAAGTAGTGAGCTCTCATCTTTTGAAGTACTCAAGCAGTGACTAAATGAATTCAGAGCCAAGCAGATGACTGAGGCACGGAGTCCAGGATCGTACTTGATCAGATGTTCCCAAGGGCCGAGCCAACCCTGAAATGTTCTGACACTAAACAAGCATCCTAGAAGATTTATATAGCAGGATATTTGTTATGATAATGTACTTGGATGATGACTAATATTGTTACAATGTGCTAAAATCTGATTAATCTGAGTAATAATAACACTTTGGCAACAAAATTATAATGCAGAATTTCTAAACATTTGTTATATCACCAAGAAATTTCAATCTCCCGAGGACAGAGGGTTGTAATGATTTTGACCCATGGAGCCCATATGGTTGTAATGAGTTCATATTCATTATGTACATATTCAGGAAAATATGTTTATTGATTGATAGCACATTCATTTGGATTTTAATAATAGCTATAATAACAGCAACATTGTCCTCTATGGTGGTCTCCCAAACCTGTCACAACAGAAAGATTTTCATGTTCCTCTTCCCCTTACCACACACTAATGAAAAATCAAACTGAATTGGAGTTAAATTTCCCATATTTAAAAGCCAAGAAATTAGCACATATATAAAATGATTAAGGAATTTACATTTATTATAGAAAATGTAAATATAGGATACTTAGTTGTAAGTTGTATTTAAAGGCGAGGGCCTCGATTTGCTGTGTCAAGCTGTCGTATTCTTTGCTTTAACCTGAGAAAATGTGCCTCAGTGATTTAAAATCCCTGCGTCCGGGGGTTTGAGGCTCTTACAGAGCTATGGGAGTTGAAGTGTTTGGGCACAAATAGGACAACTGACTAGTCAGTTATAGACCAAACCCAACCAACAAACCAAGTAAAAACAAAAATGAAAATAAACCCCTTGAAGGGAGGTCATAGTCAAGGCCTCAGTAACGCTGGTGAGAGTCTCCCTCGGACCTCATGATGCCAGCTTCGGAACTCCACTGTTGACTCTAATTTACCGAAAGCCTCTGCTGACTAGGTTGCAGATTTTGGGAGAAGGAGGTCAACACTCTTCAACCTACCTACTACCTACCCTACTTCATGAAAACCATATGACTATTTCTCTGACATTTTAATAACTGAAATTGACAGGCTTATTAATTCGTATTAATAGAAAGCACTGTATCCTTACATAGTAGGTAGCCCTTTCCCTTCTTAGTGGTACACAAAACATGTACACATGTCATACATGGCAGCATAGATTTGTGAAAAATATTGCATTTTGTAATCCCGACTTCTGGTCTACCCGTTTGATCTCTCCTTTGTTCCAAGAAAGCACGTTCTCTCACGTCCACTGCCTTCCCTCCGACGAGTATCTCTATTCTTCCCCAGCACTACCTCCAGAGTTTGCCCTTTGCCTACACGTCTGCCGTAGCAGGGATGGTCCATGGACACTGAAGATTCTCAGATGTCTTTCGGAGCATGGAGACGTTTCTGACAAGCGGCTTCCCTACCAGGGACCACTCTTCCCAGGCTTCCTTGCATTTTGATGGGACCGTGTGACTCGCTGGAGCCAATGGAAGGTCCAAGGATGTAAAGTGGGCTCCGCCCAGCCTGAGGAATTACCAAGCTGGTGTGCCCCAGCCCTCTCTTTGCCTGACCTGAGGGACATGGCTGAGCAGAACCACAGTGCAAAAGGAGTTCCTGTTCAAAATTATTTCAGCTTCGAAACGCGACATATTTTGTCCCCTGATATGCTGAAGTGAGCTTTGCTAGTTATTGCAGTCATTATCCAGGGGGACTCAATGACTTCTGTGGGGCTGGAGAGCAGGGCAGCATCATCTCTGAATGGTTTTCACATGCATATTCACCACATGTGGGAAAATGCTAGGACCGCATTCTGGACAAGGCGGGATTGCTTGCAAAGATCAGCATGTGTGCTGAAACAATAAGATATGCCAAGTCAAATACAAGTATATTATGTGTGAGGTCGTTAGTGAGCTAAGGATGCAGTGGGGCCCGGAGAGGCCAGGATTTCAGGCGGGAGAACCTCAGAGAGCTAAGGCAGTGCTTTGGAGCCGCTTTCCCTAGGGGCATTTGATAAATCTGTTTACAGAGCAAAAGGCTGAGAATCTGGGGTTCACCCAGAGAACTGGCATTTGGTAAGGGCAAGCAACATCATAATAGAGATGTTACACAGGGTAAGAGGCTAACGCCATTCAAATCCCTCTGAAAGTGGACTGGAATCCAAAGAGAAAGCAGACAAAGGAAAGAGAACAACAGATCATTCTCATGAGAAATAATAGAAAATGAGTCTCATATAACTATGATTAATACACATAAGGAAATAGAAGAAAGAAAACAAACCAGAGAATTTCGACAGAGAACCAGAATCTCTAATTAAGAAACAAATGAAACAGAAGTAAAATATACATTATCTGAAATTAGAAGCCCAATGGTGAATTTAACTGCAGGATTAATCTTTCACTATGAAAATGGTATACACACAAAAAAATTAACACAGACTGGATCATTCACCTAAATCTTAAAGTTAAAAATGTAATACTTCTGGAGAAAAGTTAAGAGACAGACCTTTGTGACTCTGGAGTTGGCAAAGATAGGACAAAACAGGCAATGCCTATTAAGAAAAACTGGTGACATCCAC
>CM052885.1:3383170-3412319 GCA_028534135.1 Potos flavus
GTGGCGGAGGTGGTGAGGACTGTGCCAGGTGGGACGGGCCGTAAGAGGAAGATGAGCAGTTACCCAGGGGCCAGGAAGCAACCCAGGAGATAAGGGGGCCTGAGCTAAGGAACTCGAGGTCTGACACCAGATCGGATACACCTGCCGTGTGCTCTTGGGTGGATGTCGTTCCAAATGGCCTTCCTGAGGGTCCCCAGACACAGAGCAGAGCGCTCTCCTCTGCGAGGACATGACGGTGACCTAGGATGTACCCCTTGTCCTTGCAGGTTGATATAAAAGGTGGGTGGTAACAAGTCGTGCTTAGAATGTGAATCAGCTCAGTCCCGTGTAGAGTGCCAACAAGAGGAGGGACAGGTACATGTCCTGTGTGTCCCCTCTTCCATCCGCTGTCAGGACCAACACCCTTTTCTTCAGCACCAGATGCGCAGTGGGGTCCCCGGAGTTGGGCCTGCCGTGAGCAACACGCATCTCCCACAGCTCTCGTTTCAAGGTGCTGACGCCGAGGTCCGGAATTCCGGGGACTTGTCCAACATCACCCAGTGGAGGGCAGGTCCGGATGTTTTCCTGGCATTTGCTCCCACATTCCCTTGGATGTACTGGATTCTTTGGGCACGGCACGTTGGAAAGAGCATGGGAAAGGTTTCGGAGATCTTCCTAGATGACCTCGATTTGGCAATTGCATCGTCTCATCCGTCAGACCTAATGACCCAAAGGAAGATCAGTAACTAAGCATGTTTTGTTCTTTTGGTTTGAAAACTTTTGCAACGGACTTCGTGTTCCTACTTATTCAGGAGAAGCATTCACCCCGACACCTGTTGGCCGGAAAGCGCATAGAAGACGCCAGCGTTCACTCCGCCGAAGTGCAACCCCGATGAGTCGGCTTCCTGCTGGAGGTCCAGCCACAGTGCTTGGGAGCCGGCCACGGGTCTGCGGGAGGGACGGATCTGACCGAGGGGTGGCCCCGGCTGCGGTGCCCAGCCCTCTGTCACCCTCGAAGCTCACTCAGTCTCACTGAGCCGCAGCTTCCTCATCTGTAGGAAGGCGAAGTTCTCCCTCAGGGCCTTGTCACGAAGCTCAGACGGAACGAGGCCACGAAAGTGTTCGGTAAATCGCGGAGCACACTTGAGACCCAGGAAACCCTGGGATTCTGGAAACTCGAGGGAGCCGCATCCTCGTGATCAGCTGAATCCTCGTCACAGGGGCTCTGGTTTCCTGAGCTTGGTGCAGCGGTGACTTTACACCTCATTTCACTCCATGCTCGGGTGACCTTCCAGAAGAGGGGTTATCACCTCCCTTTTTCAGATGTGGGGACGGAGCTCAGAGAGGGTCCCTAAACACTGGGGGTTTCCAGTGCGGGTCTGACCCCAGCCCTCCCCTTTACCTCCGCACATTCACCGTGAATCTCACCGGTTCCTCCTCCGGGGTCAGTGTCCCCACAAGCAAACAGAACCCGCTGTGGCCCGTCCCATCTGGCCTGCGCTGGGCCCTGCCTGCTCAGATTTCAGCCCGTCCGTGGGAGCCGGGCCAGCCTGGCAGGGAAGAACATTCTGTGCTAGCCGACCCACTGTCCCCAGGGCCACTAGCCCCTGAATCGGTGCCCGAAGCAGAGCCTGAGGTCAGGCCGACGGCAAGAAGCGCGGCAGGCCTGGCGACTCTCCCACGTCCTGGGGAAAACGCATCCCCACGAGCTGGAGGCCAAGCTGCGGGCCGTAGGCGTGTGACTCTGGGCGAGAGCGAAGGGGGAATGGAGTCCATCCACCTGACGCGGCGAGGGGCCCTTCCTCTCTTGCTCCCTCCTCTCCGCGTGCCCCGGAAGCCAGGACTCAGGGACCACGAGCTCCAAACCCTGGCCCTGCTCTCTAGGTTCTCTTCCTCAAGGACCCGGAGAGGCACAGTACGGTTCCCAAAGCTCCGCCACGTCCTCGCCTATCTTCCTGCTCCCCAACCGTCTGTGGAGGAGGCGGGGGGCGCGTTACACCATTTCCCGCAAAGAAATGACTGCGGAACAGGGGCTTTGGGAAGGATTGACCTGGGGGGGGGTGTGATGCCCAGGAACTTTGATGCCCAGCTACTTGGTTGGGTGAGTTCCGCCAGCTCCTTCTTCCCCGTGAAGTGGAACAGGCAGCATCCGCTGGCAGGGAGTTCCCGGGAGAGGCGTCCAAAGGCGGCGACTGTGCCCTTGAACTCTGTTCAGCTCCCTGCCCCCTGCTGGCGAGATGGAAACGGGGCCCCTAGAAATGAGCGTCCGGAACAAGTGTGCGGTCCCGGAAGGTGGCGGAGCTGGGGCCACTGCGGGCCCTCAGGTTGGGTCTAGGCGTCTTCCCGCGGGTCCTCGTTTCCTCCATGGCATCTTCGGGCTTTCCAGAATTAGAGCTGGTGAGGAGGGAGCGGGTAACGCGTACCTCGGACCCAGCAGCTTGCACTTCTGTGCAGCCTCCAGCGTCCCCCGGCCTGAGGTTAGGAAGCAGAAGAGGAAATCGAAAGCTTCCCACCACCCCCTCCAAGTTTCCCTGTGCCCAACCTCAGTGTCACTGCCGCACGTCTCCCAGTGTGGCCGTACTTCTCCGGCTCTGTCCGACTCTGTGACCTCTCCTGCCCCGCCGGATACCTGACCCCCAGGCCGCCGAGGCGCTGGAGTGGGGACGCTAACTGCCCAGGGCCCGGTCGGGGACCCTGCTCTCGCGTGTGACTGTGGACCCCTGGGCTGGATGGGAAGGGTGGTCCTTGAGGACTGAATTCATTTTTTAAAGGAGAGAGCATCTGCTTTCCAAAGGGTTATTTTCAAAGAACAGTGGTGCCGTTGGAAGAAAACGTGCCAGCAGCCCCGGTCTCCTTCCTGGAGCCTTCCTTCTAATATTGACCATCACCCCGCCAACCCGGGGCCGCTGACCGGGGCTGGCTGCTCCCTCCCCCGGTCTTCTTCCCACTGGAATCCACCTTTGCAGGTCGGATGAGGTCCCGCCCCTCTAAAATTCCTCAGTTTCGTTCTCTCTGCCTCTTCACTCCATCTTTTAATTTCCCCTTCCCTGAATTCCTAGAGTACTTCCTATTTGTGCTTTTGTTGGCATTTAATAAATATTATTCTGTTTTTATTTTATCTTTTGCTCCATGCTTGGCTTTCCTCTCGAAAGAAGCCAGATTCTGAGACTTACTCATCTCTGGATTCTTTACAGAATCACCCCCTTGCCTGAGACACAGCAGGAGCTCAGGAGAAAGCAGTCCTGTCGCTCCTTCTCAGCGGCCACGCTGATGGCCCCATCTGCCATGTTTCCTATTGACCTTAGGGCTCCATGCAAACTCTCTCCTGCGGCCAAAATCCCCCAGAACCACAGCCTTGCCTCTCTGGACTCATCCGACGGTCCCGCCTCAGGAAGGGCCTTGTGGTCGCCAGACTTCCCCACGTCCCCTGTGGCCTCGGGGGTAAACTGCAGACTGGTTAGGGCTACAGAAATCCAGGGTAAACCCTCTTTGAATGACTGGCCTCTATGTTGTTCCCAGATAAATGCAATGCGGAGTTTGCTGCTTTCATTCATGAATCCAGCCTTTTCATATAAAGTACGGAAGGGTCATTTGTAGATTGAGAATGTTCGGTTAATGCTACTTGGTTTCACCAAATGTGAATGGGCCCCCCAGCAGGGATCTTCTGTCCGTGGATGGGCAACACTCAGGGCCTCGAAGCCTCAACCACCATTATCTGCGGCAGAGAAACAGGAGGCAGATGAGATCCGGCTCTCCTCTCCAGGACAAACTGCCAGCAGAGATGCTTAGATGACGGTCAACAAGATAGAAGCCACTTTGTGCAGATTCCAACCTGGAGGAGACCTGTGTTGTCATCAGAACTGCTTGAAATGGGTGCAGAACCCTAGACGGATAAGGACGTTTTCTAAACGATTTCAATATTTATTTATCCACTCATTTATTCTCCATACAGTTAGGTCTCTGAGACTCAGTGTCCTCATCTTTGCAATGTGGGCACTAATACCTAATTTCCACAGCGATTGTAAAGAATCAGTTGGATCAAGGATATAGACGACAAGGTCAAAAAGGGCCATGGCTTATGGTAGATGCTTGATCTGTGTATATATTGTATGGGAAAACACATTCTCAGTTTTTGGAGGGCTCCCCAAACCTCAAATTTTCTGGAGTCGCAGTTTTTGGGATATAATCACATCCCACAAAGTCACTTTTAAAAACTTGTAATTCGGTGTGCTTTTAGTACAACCACGAAGTTGTGCAATGATCACCACTATTGCATTCCGGGATGTTTCTATCACCCGCGCGAGCAGTCTTGGTTTTCCACCCCCTCCCCACTGACAGCCCCTGGCAACAACCCATCTACTTTCTGCCACGATGCACTTTTCTGTTCTGTGTGTTTTGTATAAACGGACTCACACAATATGTGGCCTTTTGTCTCTGGCTCAGTTCACTTACTGTAATGTTTTCGAGGTTCATCCATGTTCTAGTGTGTTCAGTCCGTCTTTCCTTTTTAAGGCTGAGTAATACTTGCAGCACAGGTGTTTATCCATTTACCAGTTAATGGGCATTCGGGTTGTTTCGACTTGGGGGCTATTCTGAATAATGCTGTGAACGTTTGTGTGCAATCTTTTTTGGTGGAGACATATATTTTCCTGTGTTTCGAGGATATGCTCAGCAATTGAATCACTGGGTCATCTGATAGCTCTTTGTTAAATAGTCAAACGAGTTTTATGAAGTGGCCGCACCATTGCATGTTCCCACCAGCGACATATAAGGGTTCCAGTTCCTCGGTGTTCTCCCTAACACTTGCCATTGTTTGCTTGTTTGACTATAGCCATCCTAGCGGGTGGGAAATAGTATCCCACTGCGGTTTAGATTTGTATTTTCCTCATGACTAATGATGCTGGTGTCCTTTTGTGTGTTTATCAGCTATTTGTATGTCATCTTCAGAGAAATGTCTATTCATGTTCTTTGCTTGCTTTCAAATTGGGTTGTCTTTTTACTATTGAGTCCTAAGTGTTCTTTATATATTCTAGACACCAGTCTCTTATCAGATCCATGAATTGCAAGTGTTTTGTCCCATTCTATGGGTTGTCTTTCCACTTTCTTGATAGTGTCCTTTGAAGTCCAAAGGTTTATAATTTTGATGAAGTCTTATTAATCTCCTTTTTCCTTTGTTCCTTGTGCTTTTGGTGTCCTAGCTGAGAAAGTGTTGTCTAATGCAAGATCATGCATACTTAGGCCTTTATTTTCATCTAAGAGTGTCATAATTTAGTTCTTATCCTTATGCCTTTGATCCATTTTGAGTTAATGTTTGTGTGGTGTGAGATGTGGATCCAACTTCACTCTTTTGCATGTGGATATCCAGTTGTACTGGCCGCCATACTGTCCGTGTAGGTTGCCCCCACATCTGACTCAAACCCGTGCCACCACCTCCATCCCATTTCCACTGTAATTAGTGTCAGTTCTTGGCACTCAGGGAAGGCTTAGGGAATGTTCCTGGGATAAATCAGTGACCAAACAGTGTTAAAAGTTTGCTCCAGCACATGTTGAAATCTTGTTCTCTAGCGTCACTGAGATGAAAATCTCTGCACAAAGAGCATGAGTTGTTCAAAATGTTATGAGAATGTTTAAGAATTCTGAGCTTGCACAATGCAAGTCAAGGTACAAGGTTAGGCCCAGTGTATAATTTAAACAGGCCTCTGAGTTCTTCCTTTATTTGTTGACTGATTAAGTTGTTGATCAGAATCTCACAGTTTCCTTCTAGGTCTGCTCCCTCCACCTTGACATTGAGATCTTTCATAATTACACCAGAGACTCCTGGAGCCCATGTCAAAGGTGGAAATTTTTGAGTATCACACAGTTTCTTCATAGAGCTAAAACAATGGTTCAACTTTGATTACAAATATGCCTTGGATTTTAATGAAAGCCAAACAGATGATCCAAAAATAGAATTTAAAAACTTTTGGTCATTAAAAAATGAAACCAGTGAAATTAAAATAATGCATTTTATTAACCAAATTTATCCAAAATTCTTCAACATGTAACCAATATAAAAATCATGAGTGATCTCATATATTCCTTTATAATTAAGTCCTCAAGATCTGGTTTGCATGTATACGTACAGCTCTTTTCAGTTCGAACTAGCCACCTTTCAAGTGCGCAATAGCCCTGTGTGTCTGATGGCTGCCATTTTGGATGAAACAGACTAGCAGCTCCATCACATGGAATGACTGCAGGAAACCAACTGAACTATAGGAATTGTACTATCACCGTGCCATTCGATAGTGAGAACCAAGCAAGTGGATATTTTCATTTGATGCAGGATCACTCTCTTTGGGTTTGTGTTACATGGACTCTTTACTGGCCTGAAGAAAAGTCTTCGTGGTAGGGCAGTGATGCAATTCTGTGAGAGTCCAAGTTCGAGGCAACTTTTAGGAAATGATACCAAAGTGCAAAGCGGTGCTAAAACAAGTTTCCTTTACATATTTGCAGAATTTCCAGATAACCACTCTGTTCTCTTCTGAAGAGATTTTTTAGAGCTTCTGGCAGTTTTTATTTTTTTCTTCCAGCTCTTGTTGGGATTTTTTTTATAGACCCTAAGTTGTTCATAATAAGCCACCCACTTTCAAATAGGTTCTCTCTGGTGCATCTGTTCCTCGCTGGGAGCAGTGAGCAAATGCGCGTTTAGAAACACTGCGAGAAATGTTGAACACTAGCATTTGGTGGGAGCAGGTGCCACGAGACCGACGCGAATGTCAGTAGTTGCAATTGATGGGGGATTCTGGGGAAACATTCATTTGGCCTCTGCTTAAAATTCTGGGAAGGGTGGCATAAAATCCATGTGATTTCCCTTCAAGTTTCAGCTTTGGAAATATATCCCCAAAGCTGTGTGAATCTCTGATGAAGGCCAAGGCCATATTGGCTGTTTTTTTTTTTTTTTTTTTTTTTTAAATCTCCCCACCCTCTCCTCTCTTTTCTCCATGTTGTATAGCATTCATGCATCTAGGAGCCCATTGTGCAGAATCTTGCTTAGTCTCAGTCTTCTTCACCGGACTCTAGAGCTGATTACAGAATTAAGAATACAGGGAGGGGAACAGCCATGCCTTTGCCTACCCTATCACTTGGAAAGAGGTAGGATCTAAACTAAGGGTCTACTAAAGCCATATGTCTTCATCTCTATTACATGCAGTTAGCCATGTAAGCTCCTTAGTGTGATGTATGATTACGGTTGCCACATAAAATACAGGACACCGAGTCAAAAAATGAATAATATTTTAAAAATCTTTTTAATATAAATATGTACTAAATATTGTATGAGTTACCTTATATTTAAAAAAATATTAATTATGATTTATTTGAAACTCAATTTTAACTAGGCCTCCTTTATTTTTATTTGTTAAATCTAGCAACCCTATGTAAGAGGCCAGCCTACTTTTCATGCATTGGTTCCTAGCTGTAGACCCTAACTCTCTACATGCCTTCCACATTTAACAAGTGGCTGCCTTCTGTGCACAGTGTTCCTTGCAATTCTGGTGTCTTTGTACATGCGTTCAGACAACACACATGTATTAAGCATCTACTTAGGGTACTGGTGATACCAACAGGAATAAATCATGGTTGTTACTGTTAAGAGGCTTATAATAGAGTAAGAAGAGTCAGGTCTATAAATAAATCAGGGGGAACATACTGTCATATGGGCTACAAATAGTTACCTGCACAGACTTTAATGGGGGTAAAGAGGGAATGGTTCAGTCCATTTGGGGATATCTGGAAAGATGCCAGGGAGGAGGTGACCCTTGAGTAAAATCTCCAGGGATGGATGAACTAGTCATGAGAGAGCTCAGATGGGGGGACTTCACCTGCAGAAGGAGCGTCTCCAGCGAAGGCCAAGGCGTGGAACATTCTGGGTGTCTAATAAACTGTATGCAGCCCAGTGGGACTGGAGGATGAGTACCAGATATGAGTGGAGTAGAAGGTGCGGGCTAAACCACTGAGGGTCTTTTAAACCATTCTAAGAAATTTAGATTTTTTTTTTTTTTTTTGTAATCAGTAGAAGTCTGTATAGGGTTTCAACACAGAATTCCCTTAAGCTCTTGTATCACTCACTGCTCCTCCTCAGTTGTCGGAGAGCAGCACGCAGTCACCGCCTGTGAACCTTCCCGACAAACCCAGACTGAGTAGTCATCCTTCCTGCCGATGACCGCACGGTAGTCTCATTCCCCACTCCGCCCGTCACTCGCACACCTCGGACTGCATCCTCCTCAGAGGCAGGAGGGCCTCTTTCCCTCTGTCTTCCCGGAGCCCAGCAGCAGGTCCAGCAAATGGCAGACACTCATGGAATGAGGAAATCAAAGCCCTTCTTGTTTCTCTGTGATTCCATAATTCAACAGACATTTATTGTTTGAAACAATGAGCCAGTGCGTTCGTTTGCTAAGGCCGCCATGACAGAATACCACAGACTGGGTACTTCAACAATAGAAATGTATTTTCCTCACAGTTCTTGAGGCTCGATAGCTGAGATCAACGATCAGCAGGGCCGATTTCTCCTGAGACCTCTTTTCTTGGCTGGCAGATGGCCCCCTTCTTGCTGTGTCCTCACGTGGTCTCTCTTCCTTGTCTGCCTGTGTCCCAATCTCCTCTTATAAGGGCACCAGTCATCTTGAATTAGGTCCATACATATGACCTCGTTTTACCTTAATTATCTCTGTAAAGGCCTGACCCCCAAATACAGTCACATTCCAAGGTAACTAGGGGTTAGGACTTCAATATACGAATTTCGGAGGGTGTGTGTGTGTGTGTGTGTGTGTGTGTGGACACAGTTTAGCCCAAAACAGCTAGATAATATGGAGTAGGAACAAAAAAATGCTCATAATCTAGTTTAGCTACAAATTCAAAGTAGCTTTGAATTTACCTTTAACCACAGCTATCCCTTAGAAGGGTATTTGGTATCCAATAAATATTTATTGGGAGAATGCATGATTGTTAAGCACTGTGCTTCCTCATTTAGAAACAAGATAATGGCTCCTACTCCCTAAGATTCACTGAACAATTAAATGAGAACAAACAGGGGTTCATGGGGGGCTCAGTAGATTAGGCATCCAGCTTCAGCTCAGGTCATGATCTCAGGGTCCTGGGATAGAGCCCCACATCAAGCCCCACATCGGGCTCCCTGCTCAGCGGGGAGTCTCCTTCTCCCTCTCCCCCTGCCCCTCCCCCCACTCATACTCTCTCAGTCTCTCTCTCTCAGATAAATAAAGTCTTAAAAAATAGAATAAATAAATGAGAATAAACATATCGGTGCTTTGTGGATTGCTGCATGTTACAAAATACTAAAATTAATCGGTGCTTTTCTTTGATGATTTGTCCCAGGTATTTATTTCTTGCACTGCCCTGTAGGAGCACTCAGGAGGTTAGTCTAATCTTGGTTAGTTGGCTCAAGGGTGGGACTTGCACCAGACAGTGGATGGGGAGAGTGTTTTCTTCCAGTTCTTCAGTTTCAAATATGAGGCCTTCAGGAGAATGGAAGGGATTCCTTCTGTGGAAAGGATTTGTGGCAGAGAAATGTAGGCAAGCGTGTGCCAAGTACGTGGGCTCTCCATCCCACTACCTTCCCTCACTGCTGACCCTGAAGCTGGGGTCATGAAGGAGAGTTCACCGGGGAGGAAAAAGACAGTGGAATGATTTTCCGAAGGGAAGAGGGCATGGGAAGTCAGCAGAGAAAAGCTGGACCTGAGTGGATCTGAGATGGGGGTGGCAGGTCATTTCAGTGGGAGGGACTGAGGTCAGGAGAGCCTGCGGTGCACCCTGCTGAGCCCCCAGCCGACGGTCCCACTGCTTCGACGCCGTGCAAATCCCGAAGGAGAGCTGAGACAGCCTGCGAGCAAGGGAGAGGGGAGTCCTGAGTCAGATGAGACTGTTTCTGCCCCCGCGCCCTCCGGCGATCTGAGTTAAAATGCTGGTTGCAGAAGAATTAAATAGATACTCCAGCTGTAGTAGGTTGGAGGTTGTTGAGGACAGGGGCTCACGGATGCATCCTGGGGCCACACTCCGACCTCTCCTAGCGGCACACACGCAGAGCGAGGCCCCGCTGCGCCCCTGCATACCTGGACAGCCTGGGCCCTCGAGGTCATGGCCACCTCCTGCTGTGGGGGCCTTTGCGAGGGCACTTCCCAGCGTGCTCGCCCGTCGGTCTCCGTATCCCAGCCCTGGACTCGAGCCGCTCAGTTTCACCTCTCGGCTCAGTGAAGGGCAGACGATCATTTCAGGTATGAGCCCTGCTCAGCCCCGTGGCCACCCTCCTGCTGCTGGGCTGTCGGCCTTTCTCTCCTTGGACAGTGCCCGCAGACATCTCTATCATCTCCTGCGGGGCTCTGAGACGGCAGCCCCTCAAATCCTTGCCAGTCCCCCAGGGGTCCCCTAGAAAACGCCTCTAATTCTGGCCAAATTTCTAGAGTTTGATGCCAGGTCTTGCCTAGTTCAATTTTGCAGGTTTTTTGGTTTTTTTTTTTAAACCATTTTCACTGAAATACAATTGGCAAACCTTACAATTCAGCCATCTAAAGCGTACAACTCAGGGGCGCCTGGCTGGCTCAGTGGGTAGAGCATGTGACTCTTGATCTCGGGTCCTGAGGTCCAGCCCCACGTTGGGTGTAGAGCTTAGTTCAAAAAAAAAATGAATTAAATAGAGTGTACAATCCATTGTCTTTTAGTACATCCACAGAATTGTGCGACCATCACCAATATCTAATGCTACAGCACTTTCACTGCCCAGAAAGAAGCCCCATCACCCCCATCCCCATGACCAGTCATTCCCAGCCTCCCCAGCCCCAGGGGGGCCTGTTCTGGACACTTCATGTCAACGGAACTGTAGACCAAGTGCTCCGCTGTGTAGGGCTTCTGTCACTTGCACCACGTGTCAGGGGTTCACGCACGTGGGAACCCATGCCACTACTCCTTTCCTTTGTCTTACTGAGTAGAATTCCATCGTGTGGATGTTCCACCATGAGTCTGTCCATGCATCAGCTGATTGACCTTCCCGTCCAAGTTTTATATTCCCAGGAGTGGAAGTACTATATCTTATGGTAACTCTACATTTAGTATTTCGAGGATTTCATTTTTTTAACATGAGTTAAAATAAATATAATTACCAGGGATTCCATACCTGTGTATGGAATCAATTGAAGATTGGCATTTTCTTGATTTCCTTGATATTTGTGGGCGGCAGCCATAGACAGGTATTTCCGAGATGTCCTTCTATGTCTCCCATCCACCTGAAGACTGGACTTAGTTGCAGGGTGGAGACAATAGTCTGGCTTCCCCAAAAAGGGTGGGTGGTTTGGGATATGTCATGACATTTCCTGGATACGTGTTCTTTGTCTGTAGAAGAAAGCGGTCGTGACATCCCTCCACATATGCTTTGCCATCTTACAATGAAGTCATGACATTCTTGCGTGGAATGAGTTTCTTCTGATATGTATTATTGGCCAAGTTGCAACCTGTGTCTTTGCAGAATTGACTTGGGAAGGTTCACTTGAATGCATGCTGCACACACGTCAAGGTGACATGGACCAGGGGCAAGGGGACCTGGTTCTGGTCCTTATTTCCATAGCCCTCCCCTTGCGCTGACGCCACAGGCAGTCAGGTTCGGGTCCTGCTGTCTCATTTCTCTTGCCCTTGACTGGAAGAGGTGATGATCCCGCTTCCTGCTGGAGTCCACAGTAACCCTTGTTACCCCAGTCCACGAGAGCTAGCTAGCTGCCTTGGGGGGCGCAGCAGGATTCTTCACCACATTGAGGGTCCCGTGGAGAGAAGGAACAGTAAGTTTATGGTGGCTTATCTGCCAAGCTATGCGTAGCTGCTGTGATGAGCAGTCACGACCTGGCTTTCGTGAAAACAGGAGACTCTGTGTCTCCTGTGGGACTGCACTCACGTCCAGCCCCGTCCTAGCTCAATGTCAGGAAAACCAAATTTAGTCCGGTCCAGGAACTTTCCAGCACCTTTATTTTGAAGGGGAGATTGTATTTCCCAGTTTGAAGGTGGGGAAACTGATGTTATTTGCATCCAAGACTGCAATCAGATTTCTAGGAAGTCCTTACCCTCCCGGGCCTGGAGGGTCTCTGGAGGCCTAGGGTCTAGCACAGAGCCGCGCTGAGCTCATGGGCGCCTGAGGCGAAAGGAACAGCAGCTAATACTGATCTTATCTTTGTTTAAAAATTGTCTATTTTTATCATGATTTTTTGCATTCATTTTGATTTTTTAAATGTTACACTGAAATATTATTAATCCTAATGAACAGTTTTTTAACATCTCTTTAAATTTTGCACCGAGGAAAATGAAGTACTTGGTCAACCCGGTCTATACCCGGGCCTCGCACGCGACTCCCATTCAACGAACGTTTGCTTAATTGGAGAATTAAATAGAGAATCAAAGAGAGAACTGTGTCTGTGTTCTTTTATTATAGGGGCAATCTAGGAAGACACTATGTCCTCCGACTAGTCTTAAAAGCTGATGCCGGGGCATCTGGGTGACTCAGATAGTTAAGTAACCGACTCTCGGTTTTGGCTCAGTCATGATCTTGTGGCGGTGAGATCGAGCCCCTTGTCAGGTTTCGTGCTCAGCATGGAGTCTGCTTCAGACTCTCTCCCTTTCCCTCCCCTCCCCCTTCCCCCTGCTCTCTCTCTGTCACATAAATAAATTTAAAAAAAATCTTTATATAAAAAGAAGCTGACACTCGGGATCCAGCAATAGTTATGGAAGAGATGCCACCAGGACGCATGGTCTCGCATGGATGGAGGAAGGGGGTAGGGCAAGGGAATTTGAATGACCGGGAGCAGCTTGGCCACTAGGAACTTCAGCAATCCTCAGCCCCGTTCCCTTGGCAGCGTTAAGTGAAAAGAACACCAGACCTGTAAGCAAACAGTGTGGCTTCCATCTCTTGCTACGGTTGGAATCACTCTGCATCCAAGCAGCGGAGTAACGAGGGATGGACTTTGGAGCCAGAAATCCTTGGCTACAGATCGGACTCTGCCGCTTACTGGCTATGGCATCGGACAAGTCGTACCCCGAATCTTTATTCTTCATGTGAACAATGTGCACGGTAACAATCGCCAACCTCAGCATTGCCCTGAGCTTTCCATGACATAGGGAAAGGGTCTAGTTCAGCACACACTTGCAGAAAATCTTCATCAAAGGGCGCCAAGTTCACTGGCCACAATAAGAACTTATTTGCATGGCGTCTGACTCTGGACCCCTCAACTAGGGACGGATCTGTCCTGATCTTCCTGGGGCCAACAGCTGCTAAGCTTTGACAGACCAGAGCGGGTGCGAATGAAGACTTATTTGTAACATGTGCGGCTTTGTGTTCACATCCCCTGAGACATCGCTAAGGTTTGCACCACGGCTGCCAAGCACTGCCATTTATTCCTGCTGGAACCAGAGCTGGGGCAGAATCCAATCTCCTTGCAAGTACTTTAGATTCCTTGGAAGAAAGGATTCCTGTAGAATATTAATATAAACTGTTATTATAGAAATCCGCCAAAGTCGCCTTTTTATTTTGTATCTCATCAGAGATTGTAAAATGAAGCCTTCCAGGAAATATGCAGTTGATTGGCTTTGATTCACTCTAACAATGATTTGCAAAATCGAGATTTCGGTGTCTGTCTGGATCTCTATGTCTGTATACTTGATGGTACGTGCCAGAGGGAGTTCGGCTAGGTAAATACGCCTCTGTTTAATCCAGGGTCACCTGTGCCTTTTAGCTGGCAATCTCCCAGGAGGAAGGGATGGGCAGAGCTGAACTCAGACTCTGCTTCCCATGTATGAGCCTTGGTGGCGGGGGGGTGTGGGCATTTGGAGAAAGGTGCGTGCAAAGGAGAAAGCTCTTCCAGACACACGCGTCTCTGCAGCTGGGGTTATGCTCTTTCCTTCTCGATCACCCTGTTTCCAGCACCCTGCCTCTCCACACACCGTCTGGCTACGTTCTCCTCCATTGTTCCTTGGCCTGGAGATTCTCTGGGCTCTGTCGGCAGCTCCTTCTCCATGTTTGCTGTGTGTGTTTGTCTTTCTGGGATGAAGTTTGTTTTTCAAGCTCTGACAGACTGGCAAGGCAAACAAGGTTGCCATTTTTGTTTTGTTTTGTTTTTATGAGCATGGCAATTTTTAGCCCTTTGAAAACAATCCTGAGACTTGGGAGGTTATAATTTGGGATGCCATGTGTAGAGGCACACATTCCGATCTTATTGTGGCTGAGGGAACAATCTGAAGGAAGCGGGTGGAAGACAGATTAATGTGGGTGATTTATCAGTTGCGAAGGGGCCAAGCTCCTGACAGCACTAAAAGATGAAATAACCAAAATGGAAACGAATTTCATAGAACATTTTGAAAAATTAATTTCGAAGAGTATGTTTATGTCTGAACATACATATGTATATAGAATGCATAAATAAACATTGCATCTCACACATACACTTACCTCCTGCTTCTGTATGTCAGGCTTCTGGCAATCTCATTGTTTTGGAACCCACGGGGGTGAGGACAAAGGGTCGCCGAACGTAGCAGCCCGCATCTCCAAGTCGCGAGGCAGACGTGGGAGACCCTGTCAACTCCCTCTTACGGGCACGGGACACAGAGGGTCAGGGACCTCCCGCCACTTACTTGAAATGAAGGACCCGAGAAGTGACACGGCCAAGAGTAAACCTCTAGTCTCTGTTCCTGATCCAGGTTGAATCTAGAAGCCTCAGCCTGAGTGTTGGCCCCAAAAGGTGCAGACTCCCTCCTCCAGCCACGGGTGCAGCTCCCATCACTGTTCTCCAGATCGTAGCACCTGGGCCCATCTAAAGGAAGGTTCTTAGAAAGGTGATCTTGTGGTTGGACACAGGCAGTGATTTTCTTCAAGGATGCATGCAGAAGCAAAGGGCCACTTAGAAAATTAACAACGTATGTTAGGGGTCTTTTATAAACACCTAGTAGTATTGTCAGTTTACTATATATATTTTTTTCCCTCTAGGCAGAATTTTACATGACAGCTCTCTAGGAGTATGAGATGTATATATTTACAGTGATTTCGATTTAGGTCTCTTTGTAAGTCTCACCTTTGCCACTATTCAGCTGTTCTGGTCACCGGTTAAATCACATTTTAAAGGTGCACGTCACTGGATTCTCAAAGTCACACATCTCGGTTGGAATCTGATCATGGATAAGTCTTCCTCTTTACAATAAGTCAGAGAGGAGAAGAGCTGTGAAAGTATACCAGGGATTTAAGAGCTAAACAGGAAAAGATCACTTTTATCATTATTAGCAAAGTACAAATCTTTGAAAAGCAGAGCAGGTAACAAATTCAAACCAAGGCTGCCCTCTGGTTTCCTGAGTCCTCATATGACGTAAAGACATGTTTCAGCTTGAATACTAAGGGTTAGCCAAGGTCCAACCCAATTACTCGAAACAGCGTGGGACAGTCTCCAAACCGTCAGGGAAATAAAGTTATAGTTCAAATTTGTTATAAGAGAGTATAGCACTTCTGGTAAGGATCGGTGTTGTAAAACCAAACCAACGCATTCAGAAGGCAAGAGCGAACAAACGAGATTGCAAGCTATTAGAAGGCAGGGGCTGTGTGTCTACCCCACACTCTGGAAAGTCTCTTTATGTGAAGTCTTTGCATCAGTACCTAATTAGCCAGTGGAGATAGTTCTGGAGAAGGAATTTTATCTCTCCATTGCTTTATTCCATTTAAACATTTTTTTTTTTTTTTGTATCAGTGAACAAAGAATAGTTAAGCAACACCAGTCAGTTTATCAAGACCACTGTTCAATTATTTGGTGGTGGATATTGTAAATGCTCATATGCAAATTATAATAACAGAAATGAGAATATGTGTTGACCCCCTTCTATATTCTCGGCTGTGTAGGTAAAGCTACCTGGTACAGATAACTGACATTCGACTGAATGCTTCCAATATGAATGTCAAAATCACGATAAAAAAGCAACAAAATTGGACTGTAGAATATATTTTGGAATGTGATCATGGGAGGAAAGCAGAACATAATATGGAGGTGTTAAATGGTAGATCTGTGATAAATATAAATATCAGATGTGTTATTTTGATGTATATGAGCGATAATTGGATTTTAAATTACCCATCTATAAAGAACAGAATCTATAGTGCAAGAAGTTTAGTTATGAAAATAATTATAAGTAAAAGCTCTGTTGGCCTTACATATGATTCTAAAATACATGCACATATATATTGGGAACATTGGAGGTTTTCATTCCCCACCCTTAAACTTCTCAATAAAGTTATTGTAACAAGTTTGTGGAGCATGAAATTAAACCATCTTAACCCCTATCTGATTGTGAGGAATGAGGATTAGACCAGAATTTCTAACCAATGAAGAGACTTCTATAGATTCTTGTTACTTTGTCCAGCATTGGCCTGACATGCCTACTTGGGCTTCTAGAAATATCACAACGTTCTTACAAGAAGAAAGGATCATATATGCAAGCATGTGATTCATTCATCCTTTATTTCTTTATTCAATAAACAATTGTTGACCATATTATATACTATGAACTCTGTTTCGCATGTTCGGTGATCTATTTAATTCTCACAATAACTGGGGAGGGGTGGTGATGCCAGTATTATGCCCTCTGCAGATTCAAGGATGTCACATAGCCTTCAAATGGCAAATCAGAGATGATCTCCTATGAAGAGAACTTATTGCAGGCACTCCGAAGCAGAATATTCTGCCACCGGAGGGACTGGTCAGGTCAGAAGCTAATTTGGCCTTCAGAGATTTGACTTTGATGTTTTGGGTGAGTGTCTGCTTGGTTACAACCTTGGAATAGTAAGTGACTTCTGGTAAATTTGAACATTATGATCAAGTAAATTAAGATCAAAAGTGGAGACATGGAATTAAATTATTTGTATCAAAATACTAACTATGCATCTGAGTTATGATTATAGATAGAGGAATTCTGAACAATGAGAAGTTTTAGCCGCAGACCTTCAGATTTCCCTTTCTGATCCATTATGTATTTAGTGGCTCCTAAACTCCATGAAGGTTCATGACATACATGGTTAGTAGCTCACGACTGATTTTGAGTAAACAAAACCTCTGAATTTATATGAATCCAAAGAATATCTTAATGTCTTGCTCAGTGCAGCTTGTTGGGCCTTTATTATGGGTAATGTTTACTTCCGGAAAAATTAAAGGAAAATATGGTAAAAGAGCTTCAAAAACCTCTATGGGAACTCAACTATAATTCTGAACAATGGATGATAAGAATTCCATACGAGTGTGTATCTTACCACAGCGAGTGTGTATGTACAGATCATGAATTGGAAATGGAGGGGAAAAAATAACTCAAGAGCAATGTCAACATGAGTTTATCCAGTTTTGCACTCATGACATCTAAGATGAGGAAAATAAAAATAGAAAGCTTTTAAATGCAACCATCTAAAAATACCCAAGAATACAAGATTGATGCCTGTGACTAACCTAAACGATAGAAGAGAATTTTTCTGAGACATGAGAGAAAAATGTTGGCGTATTCCTAGAACATGTGGTAACATGGCACCGACCGGGAATCGATTCTAATGAGGAAAGTGACATGGGCTATGGAATCCCGTTCTGTTAATATTTCCAGTTGTAGTGTGCATTATAGTTTTACAGATTCTACACAGCATCCTGATGCTGGCAACATCTCTTTAACTTTAATTCTAATACAATTGGTGAAATAGATTAATAACATTGAATTGAAATGTTGAAAGAGATTGCCAATTTGGTAATATCATATGAAAATGCAGGTAAAAAACATAAATCCAAAGGAAGGGATTGTCTTTCTTTTTTTTTAAGATTTTTTAAAAATTTATTTATTTGACACAGAGAGAGAGATCACAAGTAAGCAGAGAGGCAAGCAGAGGGGGCGTAGGAGAAGCAGGCTCCCTCCCGAGCAGAGAGCCCGAAGCAGGGCTCGATCCCAGGACCCTGAGATCATGACCTGAGCTGAAGGCAGAGGCTTTAACCCACTGAGCCACCCAGGCACCCCGGAAGGGATTGTCTTACTCTCATGGCAAATATGCTGTGGTATGAGAAATACCTGTAGATACAAATGTATATTCGTGGCAATCAGCATTATATGTATGAGATGAAGCCAGTGATTTGGGTGGTCCACCATTACTATTTATAGTGGTAAGATAATTATTGCAAAGTCTAACTAAAATGTCCCTTATTATATACAACACAATGGTTTGGCATAAATCCATCTTGGGTTTTCCTCTAAGGCAAGTTAATGAGTTATTAAAGACACCAGGACAATATTCTTATTAGAGGGTCCCATTCAAATGTTGTCAAATGGTATGAAATAAAGAGAAAAGCAGTGGTTGAAAAAGTAGGAATTGATATGAAAACATCAGAATTCTAGTCTTTAGTCTATCACTGAGTAGTCATGCACCAGACATTGACCTACAATTACCACATATCCCAAAAGTTGGAATGTGTACAAAAGTCTTATAGTGAACCATAAAGTAAAACATAGGTGCTTTTATAATTAATATTTTACACCAAGTAGTTTAGCTAAAACATTGCTTTTGTTCCACACACATTCATTTTTCTTGCTTGTTTGGGATATAAAATATTTATAATAGAGAGACATTGAAATGCCACCAAGCATTGTGCTATTGTCTATACACCTTGAACAGAAAGAATGTGAAGAATCTTTATATTTATAATTGCTCCTGACAATGGTCAAGTTTTGGGAGGAAAGGCAGGCAAAATCATTCAGAATTATACCAACTCACAGGTTAAAGAAGAAATCATAAATACGAGAAAAATAAGAATTGACTGCATGACGATGAAAATAAAACATAACAAACTTAAAGACCGATCAGTGCATTTTTAGAGAAAGTTATAGATGTAAACAATTATATTTTTAAACACAGTATTAAAAAAAGAAAGAAGGAAAGACATAATAAAGAAATGACCAGAAATTAACGCAAGAGAAAATAAGATATAATAGTTGCATCAATAATGTTATAATTTTTTGATAATAGTAAAAAAATGATAAATCTGTATAAGATTTAAAACACAAAAAAGAGGGAAAGTGTAACAAAATAGTAGGAATAAGAAAGAGGACATTGTTAAATAGGCCACAGAGATTAAAAATATAAGAGAACATTATGATCAACCTTATTCCAATAAGCTTAGACAAAACTTAGATAAAAAAGAAAACTTCCTAGAAAAAAATAATTTTTCAGATCAGACTCAAATAGAGAGAATGAACAGTTTTTGTTTTTTTTTTTAAAGATTTTATTTATTTATTTGACAGAGAGAGAGATCACAAGTAGGCAGAGAGGCAGGCAGAGAGAGAGGGGGAAGCAGGCTCCCCACTGAGCAGAGAGCCCGATGCAGGGCTTGATCCCAGGACCCTGAGATCATGACCTGAGCCGAAGGCAGAGGCTTAATGTACTGAGCCACCCAGGCACCCCGAGAATGAACAGTTTTATCACCATTAGAAGAAAGGGGTAAATAGCTAAAAAATACTTTCACAAAGGGAAACACCAGTCCTAGGTAGTTTTTTTTTTTTAAGTAATCTCTAAAATCCCAGGAATGTTATAATGTTTTCTGTTATTAGAATGAATAATTCTAATCACAGGTGACTTTTTCTAATAGAAGGTGAGGGAACATTTCCCAACTCATTTTGTTAGGACACCAGAACCAGACAAAGCCACTCAAGGAAATGTCCACAATAGCCAAACTATGGAAAGAACCTAGATGTCCATCAACAGATGAATGGATAAAGAAGATGTGGCATATATATACAGTGGAATACTATGCAGCCATAAAACCGAAATTTTGCCATTTGCAATGACGTGGATGGAACTAGAGGGTATTATGCTAAGCAAAATAAGTCAATCAGAGAAAGACAATTATCATATGATCTCTCTGATATGAGGAATTTGAGAGGCAAGGTGGGGGGTTGTGGAGGGCAGGGAGGGAAAAAAATGAAACAAGATGGGATCAGGAGGGAGACAAACCATTAGAGACTCTTAATCTCAGGAAACATAAGGGTTGTGGGGGGATGGTGAAGGGGGAGGGATAGGGTGGCTGGGTTATGGACATTGGGGAGGGTATGTGCTATGGTGAGTGCTGTGAATTGTGTAAGACTGATGATTCACAGACCTATACCCCTGAAGCAAATAATACATTATATGATAATTTTAAAAAAATGTTAATTTTATTCTTGAATATGTATGGAAAAAAATCTAAGGAGAATATTAGCAAATCAAATCTAGTAAATACAGAAAAGATAGTATATACTAAATAATTTTGGTTTACCCCAGGAATGCATGGTTTAGTTCAACACTTGAAAATCTCTTAATGCAATTTATAATATTAATACATATAAGAAGAAAAGTAATTTAAGCATATGTAGAAAATTTTCTTAGCAATTTACTGTGCACTTCTGATAAAAACGATTAAAAATTGGGAAGAGATGAGAACTTCGTATGTCAGAGAATTTTACTAAGCAGGGAAAAGTTAAATAATTCCCTCAGTTCTCAGAAAAAGGAAATATCCCCCACTATCATAGTTCTATTCAATATTATACTGAACACTCTAGCCAGAGAAATAAGACAAGAAAAAATACGTATGGACTGGAAAGTAAGTCTAAAATAAATTCGCCATTATTTGCTGATGATATGGTTTTCTATAAAGACACACAGCCATAAATCAGTTGCATTATTAGGACAGCTTAGCAACATTGATGGATTTAAAATTATTTAAGGGTCAAATACACTTCCATACTATAGTAATAAACTATGGGACAAGAGGAAGGTAAAACACCTAGGAATAAATGTAATAAATAAGCAAATAAATAAATAAATTTGTAATGAAATAAATTGCTAAAGTACTGTAAAATATAGAATAAAAGTTAAATCTATGGTGAGATAGCTCATTCTAATATGTAGGAATATTACATTGTAAAAATGGTATTTGTGCACAAATATGCAAATAGATGACAAGCAGAACAGAAAACAACAACAACAACAAAAAGCAGAGACATATCATTGAAAAAAATTCAATAAATGACACCAGAAAAATTGTTCAACTGTATGGAAAAATAAAAGGAGATTCCTACCTCACACCATACACAAAAATGAGTCCCATTTGACTTAAAGTTTATATATGAAAGCCAAACTTAAAAAAAAAAAAATTAAGACTACATAGCATAATACTTGGTGGCCTTTGGGAGAGAGGATATTAAAAAAAAAAAACAACACAATATACCCCCCAAACAAGTAATCAAAATAAGAAATATATATTTGACTATATTAAAGTAGAAAGAGAAAAACCAAAAACTTCTGTTCCTAGAAAGAAATTACAGATAAAATGAAATGGGAGTCACAGATCAGGGGAGGATATTTGCAATACAGTTAACAAAATATACAACGGGCTATTTAAAATCAATAACTGAAAGACAAAAAATGGTCAAAAAAATATTAAGAGAGATTTTACAGAAGAGGAAAGAGGAATGGCTAGTAACCAGTGAGAAGAATTTCCAAATTCTTAATCAGGCAAAAGGCACATTGAACACCCTGTCATGCCCATGTGTTTGGCACACAGAATTTCCACCACTGTTGAGGTCACCATGCAACACATCCCAGCATTCGGAGACTGGTTCAGGGGTGCCCAGAGCAGCACCGGTCGAGGTAAGAAACTGGAAACAACCCAAATGTCCATGGGGGGAGATAGACAACAGTTAGCAAAGGGGGAGAAAAATGCCACGTGGCTGCAAATCACCATATACAGCAGGAAAGATAAATGAATTATAGGTGCACATATCAACATGGAGAGAAATGTGGAGTAAAGGAAAGAAGAAGCACGTTGTGAAAAACAAATACTAAATGATTCCACTTTGTAAGCTTCAACAATGAAACACGTTGTCTAGAGAATCCTGCTTACGTGGTAAACTACGTCAAATAAAAAGGGACCGTAAGCTCGCAGTGGAGAAGAACGGCCAACTGCACACTGGAAGAAGGGGTGGGGGTGGGACCGTGGGGTGCATGGGTTTCACACGTACTGACGCTGTTCTCGTCTCGATCTGGAGAGTCCTGGAATGTTTCACTCTGACGGTGTTCTCTCCTCCGTCTGCCTATCTATGCAGCCATCCAGCCAGCCAACCACTCATAATCTACCTGCTATTTTATACACAGGCACACACCTTTTGTCATCAAAACAAATGAAGGAAAGAAAGGAAAAGGAGGAAATGGGAGAGGGAGGGAGGGAGGGCAGAAGGAAGGAAAGAAACTCCCAGCTCTTCCGAATCTGGTGCACGCTGGCGTGGCCCTGGCAAGGAAATTGGGACTGCATTTATCAGCCGACTAGACCACAGGGTATCCGAGTGAGGGAGCTGAGAGAGGGAGCCCTCAGACTCTGGTCTGCACAGTTTGGAGGTGACCCTGCGCTTCCACTGCATGGGTCCGCTTACAAGAAGTATCTACAACAGTCAGACTCATAGGAACAAAGAATAGAATGGCGGTCGCAGGGGCTGAGAGGAGGCGATGGGGTTGTTAATCATCATATATAGGATTTCAGTGATGCAGGGTGAGTGTGTTCCAGCAACCTGGTGCACAACTATGTGCCGTAGATAATAAGACTGTATTATGTGCTGAAAATCCGTTAAGAGGGTAGATCTCATGCTAGGTGTTCTTACCGCAATTAATCACAAGAAGACAAAAGAGCTGAAGGACGGAGAAAGGCCCTGAAGGAGGAGCCGGGAGAGTGACAGGACAGGGTCTACACGAATTACCAGCTTCAGTCTGACTTTGGAGAACTTGGAGGGAATCCTGAAGGAGGTGGGTCTGGAGGACGGTCCCGGGCGCTGCCCCCGGAGCTGCTGGTGAGCTCTTGGGCTGGTGGAGCTCCAGCTGAGAAGAGGCAGTAGAACCTCAAACAGCAACTGCTGAAGGCCAACGCCTCTAGGCGGTGCGAAAGGCAGTAAATGGGGTGCCTCATGGGGTGCTTCTTGTCCGGGGGCTCTGCTGACGAGGCGACAGCAGATTATGAGATGGCTGGAGAGGCCCTATTCTTAGGGGACTCTGCCCCATATTCCCCCACCCCAACTGGGGTCTGCTCTATCCAGAAGCCTTGCAATCTGCCCCCCACAGAGGTGCCTAATTGCACCCCCTAACTCACACATCTGAACGCGTGCCTCCGCTGCTTCGATCTTTTCGGCGTCATGCATAGCCTTCTGAGTAAAATCCTGAACGTGGCAAACAAGGTTGGCCATGCCTGTCTCATCTCGACCTGCATGGCTTATCTCTTCCCCACCCACCCATGTCCTTTATTATCCAGAGAAACAGAAGCGGTGAACTTTCCAAGAACGTCCCCGCCCACACCTCCAGCCCGCTGCACTTGCCACCTGCTTGCACTGCGCCTCCTGATCGACGCTCATTTCCCCTTCAAGGTTCACCCAAGCACCGCCGCCCCAGGGCAGCCTTCCTTGGTTGCCTCGACTGACCGGGCTTCCTTGCTCTCTGTTCCCACTGTGTCGCAGGCAAAGCTCTAGCATCAGAGTGATGACATGGCACCGTCTCTATTGCCACTAGGGTAGGGACCTGCTGCCTTACAGAGGGGTGACAACAAATGAATGCATAAATCCCCCCAAGGAGTCACCCTGAGATATAAGAAACAGTCTCTCTTCCCCTTTCTCCTCCCATTCCCTAAGGAGTCCAACTCTGGGCAATGGAGAGAACGTGGGGATTCCTGGTAAAGTTGGAGGTTGAAAAGTCCTAATCATGGATTCAACCATTAGAAGGAAGCCCAGTATTAGTTATCCAGCTCTCGGACGTCTTCCTGGCGGGGTGGTCAAGGACAGAGCAGTGCAAAAATACAAGAAGCCTCCCCGCGAGCCTCCCCTCGAGGCCCCTATACTTCTCAGACTCACCTCGGAGAGTTGCTAGCCTATAAGAACTTCTGAACTCTTTGCCTTAAACCCAGTGGCTACAAATAAGCTTCAGCAGGCTGGGGTTATTGTGATGGTGTAAACAGCCCCGTTGATTAATGAACGATGCGTGTGAGTGAATCAGAGCAGCCAATTACAGGTGAAAACAACGCGTGTCTTATGGGTTCCAAGGAAAAATGGATCAATATGGTTTCATATAGATAAGGGACTCAAACTAAAAGAAGGGCATGATTAATGTGTTTCACTGCATTCCACAGGAGAGCAGCTTGTGGCCAAACTCAGAGAGAAGTTAATTAGATGAGGCAGGAGGAAGAGGAATGTTGGTCTACAAACAGTAAGAAGACTAATACGAAATGAGTGGAGGATCCGAAAGTCAGGATGAAAGTCATGTAACCATGTCAGCAGCAATCACAAAACGCCTCGGCACCTGCGGAATTCTTGCCCCTCGAAATGATCCACGCTCTAATGAGATTCTCACCTTCCGGAGAGTTTCTAAGATAAATCTATCTCATTGTTAGTTTTGCAAAAGCGCTATTTTGATGACTCATTCATTGATTCATTCGACATCTTTAGATAGCGCTCCAGTCTGGATGCCGCCCTGAGTACTGAGTAAGGAAACCATCATCTGCCTTGACAAGTTGACCATGCACTGCAGGACCCACGGAGTAAGCGGTCAGCATTGACGCGTTGCAACGAGTGCCATCTGAGAATATATGGTAAATGGCAGCATGCTGGAATCACAGCCCTGGGGCCACACAGAGCTCATCTCATGAGGCAGAATCACAAAGGGACAAGCCCTGGACAGGGAGCCACACCCCATCCCAGCTCTGCCGCTGACCAGGTAGTCCACCTGAGCAAACCATTCCCGACTCCGGGAGGTCACAGGTGGACCGGCACCGAACAGAATACTCGAAGGTGCTTTCTGGCTCTATGGTACCAGATCTAGGCCAAGAATTTGTTGTGTCCTTGAGCCGGAAAGAACCCCAAAGTATTTCCCTGTCCACCTTCCCCCAGAAATGCAGAGCTCAGGGAGCTGGTTCGTGAGACCCCGGGTTTGTTCGGGCTTTCTGAGTCGGCCCCAGGCCGCGCCACCCCCAGGGCACCTCGGCCGTTAGGTCTTAGCACTGGCTGCTTCTGCTCATTTTCCCTCTGGCTGAAATGTTCTTTCCCTTACTGCAACTTTTTCTGGAAAAGTCTCTACTCCCTCTTTAAAGCTTATTTTGCCTGGAAAACGGCATCGTAATTTAGTTTCATGCAGCTTTCTGTACTAACTTGTATGATTTTTGAAGGCAGGGGCTCTTTCTCATCCCTGCATCGTAGTCATATGGCACAATGCCTGACACCTAACGTGTGTGTGTGTGTGTGTGTGTGTGTGTGTGTGTGTGTGGTTCAGATTTAAGAATACGTGACATGACCATTATGCAACATGAATAAATCACATTTTCTTTCATCACAGCCATAATTACATTGGAAAATGAATCAAGGAAGATGGTTTGGGAACCCTGCCATCTTAGTGGGTAGACATCTGAAGGTGAAGGTGTGATGTAGGGGTGGGGGGTCCGCAGGAGCCACCAGGTCCCCTAGAATCCCATGGGCTTCCGTTCCGCAGACTCTGAAATCCTGGATCCTGAGAACCCCACCACTGATCATTCTCATGGTTGCCGATCTGGACTAACACAGCCCCCAAAGACAGGTGTCTCCAGCTAGAATGACTTATTGATTTGCAAGAACCGCACCTGTTAGGAAGAGACGACACATTTATTGGGGCCTGACTCTTCCAGGCAACCCCTACAGGCAAGCCCCGCACTCAGGGGCCTGCTTGATGAGCGCGCGATCCGGGCAGGATACAGCTGGAGGATTAAAGGGCCTTCGGGGTCCCAGCTTACACAGCTAGGTCCTCGTACCTCACCAGAGCCGGGCTACACGGGTCCCTGGGCCCTAGTGTTGTGAAGAGGTTTTGTTGCAGTTCGGCGAGCTGGGAGCCCTTTGTCCCTCTGAAGCGGCTCAGCCTATGACATGGGACCGTCTCTGGAAGGGATTTTCCCAAGCTTCAGTCTCACTGTCTTCTCCCCTGCCCCTGGGGGTTGTCCTGGAGGCCGTCAGGGGGAGGAGGATTCTCTGACCTCCCTGACCGGACCGACGGTGGGCAAGGCAGCCTCATCCTGAGATCCTGCCTCCCCGCAGGGCCCGGGGTTCTCACCTCCGGCCGTGGGCCCCGGCATTCTCAACTCCGGCCGTGCGCAGAGCCGCCGACAGGAATCCGGGTGCCATGCTTTTATTTCTGTTCTCAATTGGTCCTGAATCCTGACGGCGAAATCTCTGCTATCGAAATGGGAATCCCTTGGAGACTCGATACCGACCTAAACTCTGTTCATCTATGCACTGTTCTAAGCACTTCATTTGTCAAGTGGAAATACATTTTCTTAGGTTAACTTCCAGAGAAAACACCTTAGTGTGGCCCCAGATCCACATGTACCTGGCCTGAGTGGGGACACAGGGTGTGGGGAGCACGGCAGGGCCTGGCCAAGCCTGGGGCCCCCGCCGCTCTGGAAGGGTTGCTACGCATGCCTCCTGCCCACAGCCTGAACTACTGAGCCTTGAACAACAGTCATGGCGGGAAACCTTGGGGGTAACTACTGTCAGCCCTGGACTTGTCGGCTAAGTGACCTTGAACAAGTCATTAGCACTTTACCACGTAGCTTCCTATCTGCGGTAGAGAGAAAACTGGGACATAATCTTTGGTCTTCGGTAAGTATCGGATTAGGGCATTCACGTCAAGGGTTTACCACTGGGCTTGACATGCAGCAAGTGTGTTAATAAATATTATTATTATCATACCCCAGCTCTCTAAGGACCAGCACTGGACTTCACCATCTTCATGTACACAGACCCTCAGATTCTCATGCCTCACCTGCTCGCTGAGCCCCGGCCGCACACCGGATCTCAGACTCAGATGAATGGGCGTACCACCGGGCACGGGGCCCGACTTCCTCGGTGGCAGTCAAAAGCTCAGGTGACCCAGCCCAGAGAGCAGCAGAGTTAACATCCCACGCAGGGGATTCCGACTAGTGGGGCACGTGAGCCTGGGGAGCCAGCAGATACGGCTTTCTCCATCCCTCTGTGTTGAACTCCTGCTATACGTTGTGCTCTGTGCATTCTGTCCGGAGGTGTCCGTGGGCCTGGAAGTGCACCATGGCTCTTGGCAAAGTGGTGGCTGACCTCTATGTACCCTCTCCCCTCCCTTGGGCCCTTTCCTTCCTGCTCTGAGATTGTGCTTAGCTGCTGTCTGCTTTCCAGAGAGTCTGGTCTAAGGAGGTCATGTTTCCCTTTGCACGTCCAGCGCCTGCTGAAAACAATACTCTATCCTCGGTGCCCAGTAAATGGGTATTGACTTGAACCATGAAACCACAATTGTCTGAAGGCCTGAAGAATGAACAAGGAGGCTTGTGGTCATCCCTGTGTTTCCACTGGGTAACGCTCTTTTGAGCCTTAATCTTCTGCTTCTAACAAACTGAAGGAAAGAAAGGAAGAAAAGAGAGGGAGGGAAGAAGGAAGGAAAGAAGGGAGGGAGGCAGGGAGGAAGAGTCAGAATCTCAAAGAGACTCTGCCTCCAATCTGTTCCAAGTGCCTTGTTTGCTGAGTTCCATCTTGGGCCAAAACACTGCTAGTCTAGCAAAAGGGAGAGCAAACCAGAATCACTTGTGAGAACAGGGAGCGCCAGCAAGATCTCTGATACAATGGATGCTGGATTATTTTTAATCTGGACAAATGTCAAAAGCATTAGCAGCTCAGTGCCAAGCCCCCAACCTCCTGCGAAACTTTAATTAGTTGTAAGCCTGGAGGCCCTTCCTGGGAAGCTGCGCCTTCGCCGGGAACACGCCACGCTCAGGGGCGGGCAGCTCTCTGGAGTAGAAGCCACCGAGCTGGGAGGCCACCAGCCGGGGCTCCAGACGCCCCCCACCATCCTTTTAGTGCGATCCCGGGGCATCCGTTCCCTCCAACACCCCACTTTCCTTCGTGTCCGGTGATGGCCTGTGTTCGAACCTCCATCAGACTGTTGCTCGTGTCAGGTGCGTCAAGGGTGGCCTGCGGTCAGCGTTCCTGTACCTTCTCTAAAGAACCGGAGTAGAGGGCAGGGAGGTGAGTGCCCTGCTCGGAGATCACTGGTTATTCCCAGAGGCTGCCGGAGACTTGGTGAGAACATCCAAGAAGATCCGTTGCTTACGATGCCTGTCTTGAAAGCTCATTACAATTTTTCCCCCAGCAGAGAGAATGAGCCATTGGTAAGGAGGTGGTTTGGGTTCGCTCCCATCAGGGAAGCCGAGAAGCTGTTGGCCTCCGCTGCTTCCTTGAACGGTCAGCCCCGCTCAGCGAGAAGACTCTGCTCGGAGAGGACACACTTCTCTTCCACAAGTGCTTTTCACTCTTGCAAACCCATCCCCTTGTCTCTTCATCAGAAATAATCTCTCTGGAATGGTCTCCCGGTATTCCGTCCACCTGAAATGTCCTTCCAGTTGGACCAAGAGATTGATCCGAAGTCACTGATACTATCTTTGGAGACGGTCATGACTTTCAGGCAAAGACTGTCCAGCAGGACCCCCGCCTTCCCTCCAGCCTCACTCTCCGCACAGTTACGGTTTGCCCCCGGCCAAGCCCACACTTGAGCCCTTAGAGGTCACCAACCTTGTGCTATCTGTGAGTCCCAGGGGTGATCCGATGACTCAGAGCACAAGCCTCTCTTCCAAAGGCTTGTTACTTCACGGGCGGGGGGCTTGCCGGGGTCTCACTGTATCTACCTGACACCCGACAAAGGAGCTCGGAGGGCTGACTGTGCACCAGGACCTTTGTGGATGACACGGAGGCAGAGACTTGAGCCCCATCTTCACAGGCTCACAGCCTGGGGACACCTCAGCTTGGGGTGTGAATATCCTACAGGAACTCATCTAACATAGGAAGCAATTTCCTCGAGGAACTCATCCGTCACGTAAGAACACGCCATTAAATCAAGGTCTAAGTATTGAGATCTGCAATACTGTTCTACTCCAGAAGGATATTCGGAGCATCCTTGGAGAGGAGTGTGCGCGAGTGTGCACGAGTGTGAGCGAGTGTGCGCCAGGACACGCCCCTATCTCTATCATATGCAGGGGGGTGGACTAATCAAGTCAAAGACTTCTGTTTCACCTGTGTGTTCATTTGGCCGGCAAAACAGCCT
>CM052885.1:3412819-3448184 GCA_028534135.1 Potos flavus
CTATTGCTTTGCCCACACTCTCTCCCCATGTGCCCGGTGTCCGTCCTGGCTTCTGGCCAGCGCCGCGCACGGTCCTGCCAGGCGGCCTCCCAGCACCTGCTCCAAAGGCGGTGACTGACCAGGCCACCAGACAGCCCTCTCCCAGCCCAGCTGTCTGGTCACGGTGGCGCGAAGCACTCATACCTGGAGGGAAAGAAACCCCGGCCACGCGCCGGACAGCCTGTCACCTGAGCTGCTTGGAAAACCCAGTCAAGGACTCTCTCCCTGGTTGGAGCCGAGCTGGCCGGGCCCCGTGCAAGCTCCCCACCAGCTCTTGGCTGAGCCTGCCCCCCACTCCGTGCAGCTGGAGTCCCAGAAGGGAGTAATAATTAAAGAAAACTTTGTAAGTGTTCAAACTGAATAAAATCGTTGTTTTTGTCCATGGCTCCTTTTCTTCTCTCTCTCTTTTTTTTTT
This sequence comes from Potos flavus, assembly GCA_028534135.1. Classification (NCBI taxonomy): domain Eukaryota; kingdom Metazoa; phylum Chordata; class Mammalia; order Carnivora; family Procyonidae; genus Potos; species Potos flavus. Next base: position 3,413,274 of record CM052885.1, read on the forward strand.
TTTTTTTTTTGCCATCTGGAGCCACAACCTGTCCGGTTTGCGAGGCCAAATCTGTGTCGTGTTTACTCCTGTCACTTGACTGTTGCTTCTCGTCGCTGGTGGTTCTCCACAGGGAGGGGGTTTGAGGGTTATTTCTGTCCCCTCCTCTGCACATCCGAGCCCGGAAGCTCTTGGTGGCATCCCGGCTCCCAGCGCACCTCTGCACCTCCCCGCTCTCCCTATGCTCTGGGGACGTGCCTGTCTCTACTGCTCCTTGCGGAGCTGTGAGCGCGTGGGCCAGCTTTCCTCGTGCTCGCCGCTGAGCCCCTGCCCATCGGAAGGGCCGGGAGGCCACCCGAACCTGGTGCTGCTGACATTTAAAGAGCATGTTGAGAGTAGCAAAAGAAAACCGGGGGGACGAAAATCAACCGACAAAATCAAATGACCCCAATCCTAAAGGAGGAGGCCCCACAAGCAGGTACAGTCCTCCTGTCCTTGCCAGAGGAGTGATGAGCGTTGTGGGTCAAACTGGGTCCCCCAGAAATGGCTGCTGCAGTCCCAGTGCCCCCGGCCCTTCGGACTGTGATCTGAGGTGGAAAGAGGGCCATTACTGCATGTGATTAAATTAAACTGAGGTCATACGAATATAATAGGAGTTCTTCTAAGAAGAGAAAAATGTGGACGGAGCCATGCACGGAGGGGAGACAGTGTGAAGACCCAGGGAGCCAGGGGTGTGTGCCGATGGAGCCTGAGGCCCGAGGGATGAGCCTGGGGCTACGAGGAGCTGGAAGAGGCAAGGGTGTCCCCTTTGGAGGCCCCAGAGAGAGCAGGACCCTGCAAGCACATTGACTTCAGACCCCTGGCCTTCCGCATGGTGACAGAGGAAACGTCTGGAGCTTTAAGCGACCCAGTCTGCGGTATTTTGTTACAGCAGCCAGACGAAACTTGTACAATGACAGCACGACCAAAATAAAACCTAAATAGCTGTAGAATGTGTCCTCTTTGATAAAACTGTGCTACCTACCCAACAGATACTTGTTCAACCTATACTCTTCCAGAAGTGCTCTTTCAACATGCGATTGTTTTCTTATTAGATGTTGGTCATGGCCGGCATGCAACAATGTATCAGGCACCTATGGTAATTCTTAAGAATCACAGCCTGGCAGCGGAGTGAAGGCCTCCATAGCAATGAATCTATGTGACGGTATCGAGCCCTCCAAGAGAGGTGCAGCCGAGCGCAGCAGGGCTGTTACTGGGAAATCTGTGTGAGCTCAGGGAAGAGGTGACAGTGGTGGCAGTTGACTCCATGGAGGGCAGGGAAGGAAGCTGAGAACACCTGTGCAGAGACAGGTGCCCCAAGACTAGCCAGGAAGGAAGGATGGCTTTACAGATGAGGAGATGGTTGAGCCATCACTCGAGAAGGCGTGACCACCTTCCATCCGTAACGTGGAAGATGGCAGTGGTGTTGCCGGTTGCCCTTCATTTCAGATAGAATGACAATTACCTGCAGAGGCAAAGAGGCGAGAGCAAGCATGTAGCCCTCAAGAAGAGTCAGCAGAGGGCAGATCATGAGTCTCTAGATGTGACATAAAGTGTCTGGACCTTTGTGTAGCCGATGGCCAGCCTTTTCCAACATGGCGGATACTTTGACGACTATTGCCCACTCAGACATTTCTCTGATTTGCACAGTGTCCTGACTTCCTTTCTAAACTTAAAATACTTTTGTATCTGCGTTTTACTCTGTATCCAAAGCCCTTAGTCAAATAGTTTTATTTTATATTGTACCTCCTTCACCAGTACTTGACTTCTGGGAAGTAATGACTGTTTCTTCCTCCGGGCTGTGTATTTACCCTGCTACCGCCATAGCTGCACGCCTGGAATGATTATTCTTGACTCAGGGTGGGATGAGCCCTAACAGGCAGTTGAATCATACCTCCAGCTCCTCAAGAGCAACAACCCCCCTCCCCCTGCTTCCCAACCCCATCCTTTTCTCATTTTTCCCTCTCCCCACTACCTTTAGCATTTGTGGTAGCTGGTTATCCAGATACTATGATTCAGTGATAAAACAATTGCTATCTAAAGTGATTCATTTTATTGTTGGTTTTCTAAAGTGAGAGAACAGGCTTGGGAAACCAGAACCTTCCAAAGTCTTCATGCAAGTGGCCCAACACCATCACTCAAGAGTCATTTCGGTAAAGGAAGCAGGTTGTGGTTCTGGACGGGGGTGTGGAGTGACCCTCGGTGGATGCCAGGGGACGAAAGTGACCAAGAAGTCCGTCTCTTGTTCTCTTCCTTTCTCCTGGGTAACCATGGCAGTTGCCATGGAAACACACCCTGGTGATAGTTCCTTTTGACTCACAGCTGTTGAAATCGCTAACATAGCACTGAAGGGTGGATTTTTTTAAAGTATATATGTATATGTGCGTGCGTGTGTTTAACAAAAAAGAATCCCTCCTGTGATAACCGTTCTGCCGGAGGCAGAAGCAGCTGCTCCTTCAAGGAGAGGTATCTGTGCTTCAGTAGACCCTCTCTTTAGGAGGAGCAAGAAGCAGAGGAAGAAAGAAATGGGAGAAAAAAGTCGTTTTCTGGCTACCTGCTTGGTGCCGGGGACTTTGTCAGATGCTTAAAACTCAGTTAATCTCCCAGTTAATTTAATCATGTTCTCCAATTCACAGATGAGGAGACCAAGGTTCAAAGAAATGAAGGGGCCAGTGTAGAATTTTCCAGTAAATAACTGGCTGACCTGAAACTCACACTCCATCTGTCTGCCTCTGAATGCAACCCTATTCATATGTTCAATATTGCCACTACTTAAATTCCCCGGGGCTGTGGCAAGTCTCCCTTGAACTCTCTGAACTATGGGTTCCTGCAATGCTACCTATAGAATAAAGAATTTGGCCTTGCCTAAAGATAAGAGTTGCCTTTGGCTTCTGGGAGGTAATCTTTGTTGTATTTGATAGGATTGTCATTGTTTAGGACAGGGCCTGGCCAGAGGATGGGCCGGCTATCCCTGATAGTCTTAAGATGGGAGGGCCTGAGGAAGAGGACCGTGTGATTAGGGTAAGTTTTTTTTAAGATTTTATTTATTTATTTGACAGAGAGAGGGAGAGGGATCCCAAGTAGGCAGAGAGGCAGGCAGAGAGAGAGAGGGGAAGCAGGCTCCCTGCTGAGCAGAGAGCCCGATGCGGGGCTCGATCCCAGGACCCCGAGATCATGACCTGAGCCGAAGGCAGCGGCTCCAACCCACTGAGCCACCCAGGCGCCCCATAGGGTAGGGTTTTGGATCACACACAGAGTTCTAGTAGACCTGGAAGCTGAGACCAGCCTTGCGTGCAGTCTGTCAATCATGCCTACTTCACGAAGCTCCAACAACAAGTCTGAACCATGGGGCTATTTCTCTAGTTGACAGTCCTCCCTACGTATCATCACGCATCCACACCAGGGAGTAACCTGTCCTGACTCCATGAGAAGCTTCGCTTTTGAAACCTTCTCAGATTCTGCCCTAGGCATCTCTTCCTTTGGTTGATTTTAATCTGTATCCTTTTCCTTTAATAAACCATAACTGTGAGTATAACAGTGATCAGTGAGTTCTGTGAGTCCTCCTAGTGAATCGTCAAAACTGGGGGCAGTAGCGGGAACCCCCCCAACCTTGAAGTTGGTGTCAGAAGGGAGGGAGCTGTTGGAAACTGTCCTCTAACTTTCTGTTGGCCCAGACTCTCATATTTCCATAACTACCATCATCCCCTCCTTTTTTTGTTTTTACAAGTAATTTTTTTAAATTTTATTTTATTTTTTCAGTGGTCCAAGATTCATTGTTCATGTACCACACCCAGTGTTCCATGCAATACGTGCCCTCCTCAATACCCACCACCAGGCTCGCCCAACCCCCCAAAACCCTCAGTTTGTTTCTCAGAGTCCACAGTCTCTCATGCTTTGTTTCCCCCTCCAATTTCCCCCAAACAAGTAATTTTTTAAAAATTTAAATTCAATTTAGTTAACATATAGTGTATTATTAGTTTCAGGGGTAGAATTTAGTGACTCATCAGTTGTGTCTAACACCCGGTGCTCATTCCGCCAAGTGCCTCCTTAATGCCCCTCCCCCAGCTACCCCATCCTCCACCTCCTCCCCTCCAGCAACCCCATTTGTTTCCTACAGTTAAGAGTCTCTCGTGGTTTGTCTCCCTCTCCTTTTTCATCTTATTTTTCCTTCCATTCCCCTATGTTCATCCTCCTTTTTAAAAACATTGTTTCTTAATCAAGAAAGCAAACTGTGCAGGGAATTTCATACCATGCACTGAATATATAATGACAGAGGAAAAACGACAGGCAAGAGGGGAGATTTGCAGGGCACCGAACAGGCAGCGGAGAAATCCCTCAATCGTGTCTTGCCATTCAGTGTGTGCAAGTGGAAAACTAGTTCCATAGATCACCTTACTCTCCTTAGGATCCGTGGCCAGATGGATCTCTCACATGTTAAGACCAAGACTGCAAATCACGAGGGATGACGAAAAGTTATCCTTGATCAAACATCTGGTCTCCTCTATCCATGCTAAAAATGGCCATTGGAATATCACCAGTTGTGAATTGAAATCCCTTTTATTTGTTCATCATTCATTAAAAATTCACCAGGGACCAAATGATGAGAGTCCCATTCTCTGCCTTCACAGTGTTCATTGCCTAGTTGGAGAGACATGGAGGTACCTTGTGAGGACACGGGACAGACTCTGGGGAGCCCGAGAGAAGGGTGGGAGGGTGGCGGCGGGTGGCTTCCTAAAGAGGAGGACCTCTGCCCAGGATCTTAAAGACCACGTACGAGCTCGTCAAACTAAGAGACAAAAGTACCATAGAATGTCATAGCCAATGTGTGAATTCACGGTGAGTGGAAACTGCACGTATTTCTGCTGGACTGGCACGTGGGTGGGGACTGAGGGATGCAAAATGGGGGGTCCATCCTCAGGTATCCGACATCTGCGGTGCCCAAACTCAGGAGAAAAACTCTGTGGACACAAAGTGACCGCTTGCAGCAGACAAAGCTGAGATACAGTTGCTCCCCAAAGTTCCTTCCTGGAGAAATTCTCCAACCAAGAACTAACTGCCTCTAAGTCACACAGGTTTGCCCTGGTTTCACTCAGGGTAAAATTTCCTGGTAAGATTTCCATTTGTTAGTTTCAAGTAATAAAACCTAGTACTCCCCAAACAATCTGTTACTGTCTTCCATTTACTGGCCAGATGAACACTGACTAAAATGGCCAACCATGGTGAGTATTTCATTTCAGGACTTTAATGGACACGGGGGGAGAGAACCGTGGGCATGTGCGGTGTCTTGAAAGTTCTCTGACTTTATGGTTTGATGTAATAATCTTTGCAACTTTTAGATCCATTTCTTGGCACTTAAGGGAAATATAGTACTTTGGACCTAAAGATATACGAGAAGTAGAAGGTTTGGGGATGGGTCATAGGCAACAACCGCAGGCAAGGCTGAGAGATGAACAATCAGCTTAGGAGAGTGAAGAGTTTCATACTTACTCCTTTTCAAGCAGGGTGTCAATTTATTTCAGGGGAGGAGGACAACCCCATTCCTTGGTTTTCTAATCAATAGTATAATGACAGAAATAAGGGCCTACTAAATACAGAGCATTCTGTTAGATGCTGTGCGAAGTGGGCAGGGGAGCGAGAAGTGTACCGGATTCTAGAAAGGAAGAACCATGTTCATGGATAGATGTAATTGATGATACGCCCAGGTAAATGCCTTTAAAATGTCGATGGTGATAAATTCTGTTTGCATGAAGACACCTAAATTGCTAAGTATAGAGAAAAGTGGCATAATTCTGTCTGGGGGACTCGTGGGATGGGGGGTGCGGGATGAACCCTGAGGGGAAAGGGGAAATGTTTCATGGCAGGTCCTGAGAGCAGGATTTTCACCTGTGCCCTTCTCCTTGGGGCCCCTCAGATACACAGTAGACGGCAGAGGCCGTACTCAGAGAGTGCACCGGGCTAGGGGCTCATGTACGTGACTGCATCAGAATCATCTGGGGCTCTCAGAGGTCTCGACTACTGTTAGGGGTCAGCCCTGCCCCAGTGTCTGATTCAGGGGGACTGCAGGGGGCTGGGCTTGCATTTCTGACAGGCCCCCAGGTGGTCAGAGTCACACCTTGAGAACCTCCCCGGGGTTTAACACTCCCCAGCCTCTAGCCCTCTGCCCGCTCTGCCCCTGGACGGCGCCAGCCCCAGACTGCCCCAGGGTGTGATACCCGAGCTGATCGATCGTCCTTGCAGCTCCAGGTCACATGCTCATTTCTCAAGCACAGGGAAAGCAGATCGCAATATATTTGGCATTTTGAAGGCGGTGATCCTCGAATGATCCAAATGCCTTTTGTTAACTGCTAGTAGGTGTTGTGGTGGTTTGGTGACAGGCATCTCTCAAAATAAAGAATTGCAGTTGGGAAGTCCTCCTTTTCTGCTATCAGCAGTCAAAAAAAGGAAACACTGACATAGCCAACTATTAAAGATATAGGTAGGTAATATGTACTGATACATTAGACATATCAATATAGATTGATATATATTGATGTTGCTATATTTCTATGTAAATATGAGAGAGAGAGAGAGAGAGGATGAATGAGAACATTCCGTATCAACCTAGAATAAAGCAGAGAGATCCAAAGCAAGGCAGCCCCAGGATTTAGGACCAGAGAAACAGTAAACCTGCGGTGGAGGCAGGTGGCAGAGCAGGTGTGAGGATGCCAGAGTTAAAGTCAGAGCTCAGCAAGGTGCCCCAGGTGGCTGGAAGATGGAGACTTAAGGATAAAACTCAGGGCACTATGATAAATTATGGCAGAGGGTTTGGTTGGCTGAGGTTGTATTTAAAGAGCAAGGCTCTCGCCTTCCTACACTTTATTAGTGAAAAATCCCCTGAGGAAAGTGACTTAGAACACTGCCTCCTTCAGTCTAGGTGCTCAGAAATGTTTGTTTGTAAAGGTGTAGGAGCTTTTTTGTTACAGTCCTCCGGCACCTGTTGGCGTGATTATTTAGAAACCTTGGAAATTATTTTTAAGGACTTCTCACGCATTCATTCAAGAAATATTTGCTGAGTGCGTGCTATGCTGTGGTCACTAAATATGCAATGGCTTAAAAACAGGTCATGGTGTTTCCCTCATGGGGTCTGTTGCCTAATACGTGAATAGACATCAACCAAGTAATCCCCCAAGCGGTGAAATGAGGACCCAGCTCCGGGGGATGGCTGTGTGAGACTGTGACAATGTGGAACAGAGAACTCTCACCCAGCCTGGGCAGCTGGAGAGAACGTCTGTGAGATGCCAACCGTGCGCAGAGACCTTGGCATGAAAGAGAACTAAACCGGAAGCAAGGCTCGCTTTCACAGTTGAGTGGAAGCGGCCATTTTGTCCTCCTGGTCGCCCTGCATGGTGGATGGTGTTACTCCCAGTGTAGACGAGGAAGCTGAGGCTAAGCAAGGCTTTCAGGTCACCGGACGAGGAAGTAGCACCTTGGATCCACGCCCTGGTCTTCTGGGTGCATTTCTCTATCTTCAACTCTACCTCATTATTTGTACGAGGAAAAAATACGTGCCTATATTGGGAGAGATCTTAAAAATAAGATAATTCAAGTTCCTCATGTTATGCGTAAGAATTTAGAAAGGGGATTTGAGTTCAGTCATGGATGGAGTTTGGGGCAGAAGCAGGGTGATTTCTGAACTCACGGTCCTTTGCGGCCAAGCTCACCGCCCGGAGCCCCGCCGGCTCCCCACCGGGCTCCCGGTCTCCTCCACGGCCCAGCTGCAGCAGACCGTGCACAGCTGTAGAGTACTTCTCCAACTCGGGCAGCACCGGAGGACTTGAAGTGAAAGACCTGTTGGGCCCCGCCCCCAGAGTTTCTGATGCAGCCGGTCTGGGTGGGGCTGAGCGTTCACATTTCTAGCAGATTCCCAGTGATGCCAACACTTCTGGCCCCAGGGCCAAACTCTGAGACCCAAACCCTGAGCTAGAACACAGAGGATGCCTGTCAGGAAAAGTGGCCCCATTTTGAGGCCCAGCAGATGGGGAAGGGCTTGAACACTCTGAGCTCGTTAGTAAGGAGCAGGCTGATCAGAGCTCCGTGCCCTGCTCACCATTCTCTCTCCTCCTGGGCTCATCCAGGCCAGCCCATCCCTGCGTCCAGACCCCTGCCTCCTCTGATGCTCAATGCAAACGACACCTTGGGCTGGAGCGCCGCCCTCCCTCTTCCCCCAGCTGGCATCCGAGCTGGGCTGACCTTGCCTGTGCCCTTGGTTTCACTGCGGTTTTCCCAGCACAGTGGTCAGCTTGCAGAGGTCACACTCTCTGCTTTTGTGCTCCTACATGGCAACTTTCGAGCGTCTAGCACGAAGCAAGCCTTCAGTATAGATGTGTTGAATAAAAGTGTTAAACTTTGAAAAGAATTTAGCCACATATTTTCACATTTTATACTCCTAATAAGCTCATGAGGCAATCTGAGCAGAAATATTTACCCCTTATTTTTAGAAGAGAGAAAAAGAGGACACACATACAGGGATTGCAAATGAACCGCCACTGTGCGATCATGGGCCCCTGCGAAAAACAGTTGGCGCAATCAAACTTGACACGGAGGAGACTTTACAAACAGACAGTTGACGACGGTGTGGGCAGCGTTCAGGGAAAGCCAGGACGAAGCAGGACCACCCGGGAGTGGACCCTGAGTAACCTAGAGAAGGCCCCATGTGGAAAGGACCCTGAGAAGAGCGGTGGCCTTGGTAGACGAAGTCTGGGGGGACCTGCCGGGAAGGGAAGGGAATGCCTGCATGCCCCCGCTTCACCATCCTCCCCCGCCCCTGTCTCCTGCTCCTGCCTCCCGATGGTCAAATCCAGCCGGAAGGCAAACGGCGAAGGAGCCCATGCCGGGGGGCGGTGTCCGTGGGCGCCTGCACAGAGCCAGGTGGGGGAGGGGAGGGCGGGTCCGGAAGGGCCGACGGAGGGCATCCAGGCACCGATTCCAGCCTCTGATCTCTGCACATCTTCTCTTCAACCCTGCGGCTGCTGCAGGCTCATAAATCTTCCTGTTAAAAGTGTGTACTACATGGAATGTAGATGGTTTATTGATAAAGACAGGACAGTTTAATTAAATTTTAGATGGGGTTGTTTTAGAAAAAGGCTCATTTTAGAATTCACACTTTCCAACAAACTTTCTGCTTTATGGGCGCTAGTTTCTTTAAAAAAAAAAAAAAAAGTCAACAAACCATAACACTGAAAACGCTTCGTGCTAGCTTATTGCAGACTGCCTCACTGAGCAGATTGTACGTTTATCCTCTGTGGTAGGACTTAACACGCACTAGGATAATGATAGAAAAATGAAATGAATTTCAACAAATAACCAAGGATGCAGTTTCAAAAGACTGGTGGAATTCTTAGTACAATAATTTTTTTTTTCTAAGTCATGTTTATTTTATGAGTCTGAAACAACTGATTCCAATAAGTCTTTGGGCTATGGAAGCAGAAGAGGAACACGATGTAATGTAGCATAGCATAATATATGAAGCAATCATTCAAACGTAGCTTGCAGTACATACGTCAATAAACTTCCACTGTATCGAAGCCAGTGAAGGATAGGAGATATTCACACGGAAGATGTTTATTCAAAGCATTGTAAAAAATCCATTTTTCTTCGGCTTGCCAAATGTGCCTGAGGGTTATTACTAATTTATCATGAAAAAGCAACCACCAGTGTGATCTAAGCAAGGAAAACTGGATCAGTTCTCATCTTGTTCTTTCGGACCTTAATGAGATTCCGCGGGAATGTGACTGTCATGAGCATGGGCCCACAGGGCGGGGTCTCGCCCTGACTCCGTGGAGGTTCGGATGACGCTGAGAACACTGGGGTGAAGACCCGGGTTCCAGGGGCAGCTCTTCCAGGACCTGGGTGTGCCTCCCGGAGCCTCAGGGGGAAACGGAGAGAAGTACAGTGTGAACTGGGAAGACCCTTCCAGGGATGGTGTTTACGGTTCTCAGGTGTGTTCTGGAACCTTCGTGCACCCCGTATGACGCGCCATCGTCTCTCCTCTGGGCACGCAGCCCGATTGTCTCCTAGGGGAGCGCGCTCGCTCCCCGCAGGAGCCAACTCCCAGCAACCCCTTTCTCCTGTCCCCGAGCAGCTCTGTAGAGAGTGCTGGCTCGTGAAGGACGCAGAGTAGCTCAAGGACAACTCCAGGCTGGGGGATCTTGGGCCACGGGGGTTGTTATTAGTTTTCTATCGCTGCATGACAAATTACCACACACTCAGTTATTTCTGTGAGTCAGAAATCCAGGGATAGATGGCTGAGCCGGGTCGTGTGCTCCAGATCTTACAATGCTGTACCCCAAACGCCCGCCAGGCTGCTTTCTCATCAGAAGCTTGAGTGGGAAGAGCTTCCAAGATCCCTCAGAGCTCATTTCCTGGCGGCCACAGGGAGCATGGTTGCTTACTTCTTGGAGGCCAGCCAGAGACCGTCTCTCTCTTCAGGCAGAGACTGTCTCTCTCTTCAGCCAGAGACCGTCTCTCTCTTCAGGCAGGGGCCGGCCTTTCTTTCAAGGGCTTTCCCCGATTAGGTCATGCCCACCTAGGATGATCTCAAATTTGATTAAGGTCCCTTAAAAAAAAAAAAGTGTATTTATTTGACAGAGAGAGAGAGTACAGGCAGGGGGAGCAGCAGGCAGAAGGAGGGGGAGAAGCAGGCTCCCTGTTGAGCACAGAGCCCAACATGGGGCTCCATCCCAGAATCCTGGGATTATGACCTGAGCAGAAGGCAGATGCTTAACCAACTGAGCCACCCAGGCGCCCCTCGATTAAGGTCCTAACTGACGGAGGCCTTACTTACATTTGGATGCCTTCATCTTTGTCAGATAACAGAACCTAATCACAGGACGAATGCCCTTTCCTAATCAAAGGTCCCTCTGCACTTGAGGTCGGGAGACTAGTCAGGGATGTAGAAAACGCAGTGGCCTAGAATCATGGGACCATCCTAGAATTCCATATTCCTAAATAAATATTTTCTGTATTCCATTCATTTTTCAAGACCAGGAGTTCTGATCCTACTTCCTTGAAACGGCGTTTGGAATCGACGCTCCCACCCTCCGAGTTGCTCTGGTCTGGATGGGTCAGCTCTGGGTTTCCCACTGCAGACTGTGCTGTGGATGGTTTATCATTTCTCCCCTTGGTCTCTTCCAAACCAACTGCAAATTACTTCACAGCAGAGACCAGGATTTTCCAATCTTTGTATTTATAGCTAGCACGTACAACTTCCACATAGTAGACACTCCGTGATTAATGACTGATTGCTAGTATTACAAAAGTACTTAATATGTGTATGGTTCTTCGGAGTTTATAAATCACTTTCACTTGTTTTATTTCATCTAACTCTGTGAGGTGAATGGAGCAGAAATTAACGTATTATTTTCAAGATAAGTCATTGGAAGATGGCATAGTGGCCAAAGATAAAAAAAAAATAAAGTAAAAAAAGTACTTGGATTAGCTGTGTATGTCACACATACATTACATCACACATGTAATGTAAAAGCAAAAAATGCAGAAAATCACTTTTGTTTAACTCATAGCTACCCTGGCTTCTATTTTTCACTATCACTAGAATGTTTCTTGGACAGGAGAATCCTAGTTTTTGTTTATTTAAAAAGTCCCCACTGTTTTATTAATGTTGCACAAAACGTTAGCACTTCTGTATTCAAGAAAACAGCGTCGGGGGAGGGCTGCTCAGGCGGACCAGGGAGGGATCTGCGTAGACTAGACTTCTCATCTGCAAATGTGTTTCTTCAGCTTTATTACCCCCGGACACATTTTAAAGTGAAAATATTCAAATAGTATAGAATTGTTTAATGTGGCAGAACTAATGTCATGAGGGAAAATAAATGTAAATCTACAGACTTCATAAAAAAAATAATAAATGAAATGAAACACTGCCACAGTAAATGATTTCCTGAGGACCACGAGCCACGAGATGGCACGTCCATTGGCACAAGTACCCTTACACTTCTCGCTCTCTTCAGATCACGGTTCCCCAAGTGTTGCCTGGGGCGCAGGGAGGCTGTGGGGGACTCCAGAGGAAGGGGGCCACTCCTCCCAGGAGGCGCTTATGCCTGTGTCAGGGCTCAATGTGAGGGAAAGGGAAGCTGCTGGAAGGGAAACTAACCCCCAAGGAGGGAGCAGAGGACATCTTATCTGAAGGGAATGTTTTGGATTGATTGTGTTCCCCCAAAACTCATAGGTTGAAACCCTACCCCGCTGTGTGTTAGGAGTATTAGGAGGTGGGGACTCTGGGAGGTAATTAGGACTGGATAAAGTCATGAGGTGGGGCCCTTGCGATGGGATTAACGTCCTTATAAAAGTCACCCTGGGGTCATCCCCGTACAAGTGAGGATGCTAGACGTCAGCAGTCTACAACCCCGGAAGGCGGCAGTCACGGGAATGCTACCATGCGGGCAGCCTGATCTTAGAATTCCAGCCTCTGGAACTGTGAGAAATAAGTTTCCTTTGTTTATAAGCTACTCAGTCTGTGGTATTTTTGCTACAGCAGCCTGAGCGAAGACAGGAAGAATAACATGCTAAGCGAAGGGAATCCACCTACAAATGAGCAGAGGTATGAGAGAGCTCCAGGTAGGCTGAGAAAGTCAAAGAGAATTTCAAATGCGGCCAGAGTGAGGAGAGGGAGAGGGCGGGCCAGGGAGAGAGGAGACGGAGGAATCGGGCGGGGCAAGAACGTAAATATGGCGGGCCAGGCCATTCAGCCTCTGTAAGTGTGACCACGGGACCCACTGTGTCATGGGAAGGACGAACTTCAGGGACGTAAGCAGTAGAGACGGAACTACCACCAGGAATGGTTCCAGCGATAGGAGTCTGAGAGTATCAATTCTCAGGTAAAGCAATGAATACTGAAGTCAGATTTAATGTTTTCAATGAATAAAAGCCGTAAGATCTGGTGGTTAAGTCAACGGTTGTGGGTCACATTCAGGAAAAAGGAAGGGAAAAAATGAGTCCAAGACTTCTGACTTCAGTAACTTAGTGTTTGTCAGGACTTCTGTTGTGATAAGGAAACAGAGGACGAGGCAGATGTTGTGAGGAAAAAATGAAACGATGCCTTGTCATGGGGGCACCGAGGTGGGGCAGGCAGTGGTGGGCAAAGGTCTGAAGCTTTGAGGATCATTTTAGGCTAAAGCCGAATTTGGGGGCCATTGTCGCATTCACGGGAAGTACAGGGACGGATCAGATTGGCCAGGAAGACAAGAGAACAGAGTCCTAGGAAAGATGAACTTCTGCAGGGGATGTGCAGGGAACCAGAGTGAGCGGCCATGGGTGCAGCCCCCAGAATCTGCAACCAGCTTTTGAGACTCCAGTCGGATGGCTCTTCTGCTCTGCTGAACGATTTTCAGTGGCTCCCCTGTTGTCCCGGACTCGGGACAATCTCCTCCATCAGGTTACCCAGAGCCGCACTCTGAGAGGGATCGACGTCACTCTTCGGGCTGGTTCTTAGGACGTGCTCCTGCTCTCTCTGTCCACACCACTTCTCCAACTTGATTCCGTATCAGCTCTGTTCCACTCTCGGGCTCTCACTCAATCTCCAGGTCTCAGCCCAGAGAGGAAGCCCTTCCAGAAGCGCCCGGACTGGCCTCCTTCCTCTCCTGTGTGCCCTCAGGCATTTCAGCAGGAAGTAGCGCATCACAGGCGATCCCTCCCGAAGATGGGTAAGCAGGAGTGAGCCGAAGCAAGTAAGGCACTGAGGGACAAGTGACCAGCTCGGAAGCCGCGGTCACAGGGCCAGCGGGTGGTTCAGGCCGAACGGGAAGGCTTAAGCAAAATGGGGATTGGAAGAAAGATGCTGACTCGCTCGCCGAACCGAAGGGCTGGAGAAGGAGGCGTGGAAATGTCCAGGAGTCAGAGTCCAAGGGGCCCCAGGGAGCTGTTTACTGAAGCACTCTGCTGGAACCAGGGGCCTTCCAGAAGGGTGATCCCTCTGTCAACTGGCTCAAAGTTCCAAGCCCAGGATGGCACTATACGGTGGCCCTGTCTTGGGGCACACATCTGAGCATTTGGGGAGAGGAGTGAAGGATACTATTTAAATAGTCCCACCTGTGGACTGTCACATCCAACGAAGACACGTAATTCCCTGCAGAAAATGAAGAAATGAAGTAATTTCCTTAAGGATGACATAGCATCCTATGGAGGAAGGGATTCCCTGAAGGGAAAGATCAAGAAATGGAGGAGCCACAGTCATTAGGAAAAAGCATGGGACACGCTGTCGATGGTTTTTACTTTTAACACAAAGATGCATTCGCTCTGCAGTGTGGACAGAGGCCGGAGAAAGGATCTTCGTTTTAGATCTCAAGATGGGCAAACTTTCTTTTTTTTGTCTTTTTTTTTTAGGATTTTATTTATTTATTTGACAGAGAGGAGAGAGATCACAAGTAGGCACAGAGGCAGGCGGAGAGAGAGGGGGAAGCAGGCTCCCTGCTGAGCAGAGAGCCCAATGCGGGGCTCGATCCCAGGACCCTGAGATCATGACCTGAGCCGAAGGCAGAGGCTTAACCCACTGAGCCACCCAGGCGCCCCGAGATGGGGAAGCTTTCAGGGCCTCTCCACGAGCTTGCAAAAGAACATGTCCTATTTGGAAGGCAGTCTGCATCCAAGAGACAAGCACCGTCTTACTTTTCCTTCAGGAGATGCCACTCAAGGCCACTGGATCACATTTTCAAATGACGCGAAGACTCTTCCTCCTGGTTTTGTCTACCGCTGGGGTCAGACATGAGGAGTGGTGTGCGGTGACCTGCCCAGAGACGGGAAGCTGGCTCGACGAGTCCGAAAAGGACGGAGCAGGCGCCCCCCTCGGCGTGGAAACCCCTCCCCAGCGTCAACAGCTAAGCTTCATTTTACAGCCGTGTCTGGAGAAAGGGAGGCTGAACCCCACGCAGAGTCCAGGAGCTGCTCTCAGAAGAGTGCTCTGTGCCCGGAGCCACAGAACCGCAGGGGAGGGCTTCTGACCCCGAGGCCAGGAACCGGCCGCACGACTTCGAGCCCGTCACTCTGTTTCCTCGACTCGAAAGTGCTTTGATTAGGTCAGATCCAAGGGCTCTTCTTGTCTCTGAATGACACTGTCTGATAATATACATATTTAGATATTGACCATTCTACTGCAAATTTTTCACTTCAGGTATTTTAGACCCCAAGTGTCCCCTTGTATTGTCTTGACTCGTCATGTATAGATAATAGAATTGCCTGCCTCCAGAAAACAGGAAGTAATCAAGCAACACGTTCAAGGTGATTGAATTCAAATTCGTTTTTTTAAACAAACATTTGATGTGCCGATAAAGTGTGCCAAGCGTTGAATCCTTGAATGTGCACTGGTAAAAGAACTTACCTTTGTTTCAGTAAAGGGATAGGGATAAATACAAAATAAGGATATATATACAGAAGTCATTGGGAAAAAATCATTTTGAATATCTCATGTTAAGCAGGAAAAATATTAGTGATGAATGGCCAGAGAGGGAGACAGTTATAGAAAAGTTTATTGATACTGTAACCCCAATCTATCATTTCCTGCAAAGATCTCTGCTTTGGATTGGAACATTCTCTCCAGCAAACACTACCGGCTCAGGGAGACCCTTATGATGACTGATGAATAGTGTCACTAATAGCCAGTCCATACCTTGTATAGAAGCAAATATTTGCTCCCAAATTGCCTGGCTCTGTATTTCGGTGACAAGTTTTTTTTTTTTTTTTTTTTAATTCTATCATAAATCGTGCCACATCATTATTTAAGAAATTAAACTGGCCTCCAATGAAACATAAATGATGTTTACTTGATTCAGTTTCCCGGGATGACTTAAGAAACTTAAAGAACCTGCTGCTGGTCTCACCTGGGCAAACATCCCCTCCTACGCGGCCGAGCCAGGCCTGTAGCTGGGAGCAAGGAAGGCCACAAGGTGGGAGGGACCACGTGTTGTTGACTGTTACAGACGGAAGCTTTGGGAAAACCCAAGGCAGTTATACCAGAGGCTGGGAGGACCAAACTGAAAATTCAGAGACAACACTCACAGACGGGGCAGATCGAATCACATGATGGGTTCGGCGCCAAGGACGGGGGATTCTGAGTGACCGCTGTCCATGGAACTGAGGTGCCCGTGGCTTGTCATATTGGCTGTCAGCCCTGTGGTGCGCGTCTGCTTTGGATGAAACTAATAGAGTCAATGATAAATTCTCTTTCCCTTGTTTCTGTAAGGTTCCCTAAATTTATTGCACGTGGGCTGCAAAATTGACTTTTCGCTTCTTAGAAATTAACACAGAGAGGAAAAAAAGAACAGTTACAAAATTCGCAGATTGATAAAGATAAATAAAGCCAAGTGTTCTCTTGTCCAGAAGAGGCCAACTACACAGAGCGTACCAACATTCTGAGGAGGGCATCCTGTCAGAATGGTATTTTCCACCATGTTCTTCAGGTAAACGCAATGTTGAGTTTCAAGGACCCGCCCCGCATACTATCCTTCGGCTCCATGTTTGCTTCCTGAAGAATTTCTGATGCCTGGGTAGGAGTCAGTCAGCAATTTTGCATAAAGCAGCCCAGGAAACACTATACGATCCAGGTTATGGATGTGACTTCCTTCAAGATTATGAGTTCTGAGGTCAAGAAGAATATCCAATTGTTTCATTGTGAAACAGCCACGGGAACTGGAACCAAGTGGCTAACCTGGATGACTCCCATGGAAGCTCAGGGAACATTCTGTGGGATTACTTCATGTATGTGTATGCAGACGCACACGCATATTTACCAACACACACACACACACACACACAGTTTTCTTTGTAAACTATAAAACGTTATTCCGTGAAGTACTAATGTTCGTCTATTCGGAAAGTGGTTTCTGAGGATCTGAAATGGTCTTCCCTGTGCCCTGCCCCCGACGGTGAGGAGAGAGTCCTGCTGTCACCGACTCTCCCCACGACGACGACGACGCGTTTCCTCGCACTGGCCGCTCTGGAGCTCATCTGCCGCTCCCCGCCCACGCAGCCAGCCTCGGGGGGATCTTTTTGCTGCCGTCTATCCCTGTCAGCTTGACATCTTTCTGCTCAACAGCATTTTTAGCATTGTCTGCAAACTTGGAAACCACACGATGCACCCCCTCTTCCGGATTAATAAGTGAAAGATGAAATGAGATTCATCCTGTCAAGTACTTTGTGCAGCATTCATTTATTCTTAAATGTTTTCAAAGGAGCTAGTGTTTAATGTCCATGACGAATTTTTTTTTTTTAGCACTCTCATGATAATTGAGATTGGAGTAATTTTAGATTCAAATGTTTGTTAAAACCCTTGCAAAGGAAACACAAAATCACCGAGTAACAAATACTGTATCTGAAAATGTCATAGGATGTATCTGAAAAATCTGAGTTCCTTTCAGAGGAACTCAGGCCTCGGGAGTACTCCTTACGGCCATGCCCCAAGATTGATCGGAAAGGCCGTGTTACAGAGAGAGAGGGAGACAGAGACAGAAAGAGAGGCAAAGGGGGAGACGGAGAGAGTGAGAGACAGAGACACACAGAGGGAGAAAGACGGGGTGGGGGGGAGGGAGTAAAACAAAACAGGGGCAGCCTTCACCTGAGCGCAGAGACTGAGAGGGGCGGACCCCACTGTCAGTCCTGGAGTAGAACAGAGCGGAAGATGGGGGATAGCAAGGATCTGGGGGGAATTCCCTCTGCCCCGTGACACCCGCTGCTTCCCAAAGGGATACGTGTGTTCCTGAAGGAACAGCCAGGCTTAAGCTGGCCTCTCTTCATCTCTGCTGTTTTCAACCTTCCTGGAAACCCACAGAAAGTGCATTTCCCCACACATTAACCTTCATCACCTGTCTAAGTCAAGGAAATGGGACATTTGGAACGAAACCAACATTTTAAGTGCGGTTAGGGCTTCCCGGAGAGTGACTGCCTCGCTCCTCTCCCCCACCGTGCCGACCCCCAGCAGGCCTAGGGGGTTGGGAGCACAGCAGGTAAATCCCCTACGGTGCTCAGCTCCCCCGTGGGGATGACAGCACCCGCCCAGCCACACCCGTTTCCTGGGAGACCCTCAGAGCAAACTGCATGTGGAAACATCTAGTAAGGGCGAGTCAGCCATGAAAGATAGAAATGATTGCCATTACAGTCGATGTTCTAAAAATTCAGCTATTTACAGGATACCAGACTTTTGCGACTCCAAAAACTGTTGGAATGATCCAGAACGCTGCTTTAGTTAATCCTTCTAGGGTCTAAGCAGCAGCCACAATGCCGCTAGCTCACCAATCGTGAAATTTGCGGTCTGTTTCTGTTTCTTCTGAGTTTTCTACTCTCGGGAACTTCTTAGACAGAGCTCTCTGAATTTGTTCAGGTCCTTCAGGAGTGAACTTGATATGGGCTGCTTTTATAAGTCACCTGTTATCTCTTGAGCCAGGAAATTGCATGTGAAATTTTATCTTCCTAAAATACAACTTGGTACGACACTCAGGTATCCAACTCTTTAAAGAAGTCTAATTCTTAGAACTCAGTTTGTTCATCTGTAAAACGGGCTTAATAATGTCTGCCTGATTAATTCTGCCATGGTGTTTTGGAACTGTTTCTTGCTATGCCTAAATTATGGGTTGGCATGAAGTGTCCTTTCCTCAAGCTGCCCTCGTACGGAGCTCCTGTGGAAACATGCCTATGTAACAATTATATCTTTAAAATGATATCATTGCCCTCAGCATTTTACCCACAAGACTGTGTCGAATTGGCAAGAGAGAGGTAATGCGTAAGTTAAGGACGTGGTCCGATTCTCGTGTCCCCGAGATGAGTACGAGCTCCGGAGCCCGGTGGCCTGGGAGCAGCCGCGGGTTTGCCACCAACGCACCGCGGGGCTCCGGGATGAGGTGCCTCAGTCACCACATCTGTCGAGTGGCCACAGCAGCTACGATGAAATCGCAGGGCTGTTAGGGCGACGGAATGAGCTCATTCACGTAAGCCCCTCCGACAGTGCCTGGCACAGGACAGATTTCCCATAACATAACAGTTTCCCCAATAAATAAACAGGTGATTGAGTGAAGGAGGCAAATTGATTGATGCCATCGCAGGGCAATGTGACAACAGCCAGGAGGGGCGTGTGTGTGGTGCTGTGGGGATTCAAGCAGGGGACAGCCGCCCGGACCGACTCACGGCAAGGAGTGGACTTGGGGTGTGTCAGGGTGCCTCGCGTGGCAGCTCATCTCCCGGTGGTGACAGGGGCCAGAGTGGGTGGCAGGGATAAGGGAGGGCAGGCTCTTCCCGCCATCATGGAGAATCAGATTCCTTCCTCTTTTCATGGCAGCCTCTCTTTTGCAACTTCTGCTGGAAAACTTGAAGTCCGAAGGGAAGCATTTGCTTGCTCTGTGTTTCCTCTAAAAGGGAATCTGACTGAAGATAATGCTGGCACGCCCAAAGGCTGTGTGTCCGCAAATATCTGCCAGTTCTATTCTTGAATATTGACATATGCCCACATTCCACAGACGGAGGCTGCAGGGATCTGATTAGAAATAACAGAATCTACATGGGACCCGGGGGGTGCGAATTCCCGGGGGCTCACAGGGCTCAGGACCTCAGCGCCGTGGCCCGGTGGGACTCAGGGACCGCGACCAGATGCACACTTGAAGCGGGGGCCTCAGATGCCTGTGGGCTTTGAGGTTCCGGCTCGGAGGGCCCCCTCTCCAAGAAAGGGATGACTTTCACCCTTGTTTGGATGAACCTGCAGGTACACTTGGGACAATGGCTCCTGTCTCATGTAACTGCTCCTTAAACAAGTGCTCTCCTGATTGGAAAAGTGATGATTTTATTTCATTTTATTTTTAGAAAAAAAAAAATCACCCAGCGCTGGATGCCGAGGACAGCTGGAGTGCGTGGGACGTGGGACGCTATTTTTTCCTCGCTGCTTTGGGAACCAAGCAGATGGGTGGCCACTTGATTATATCAGGGGCCATGTATGGTGCCTTCCAGCTGTTGGCCACGTGACCACATTTACTGTGGGTAGAGGGGAGAATTTCCCTTCTGCTTTCCATTTCCCTTTGGTCCTCGGCGTCCTTAAACTGTGTTCTGGGCTGCTGAAAGCACATCTGCCGACTTCTCTCTGAAATATGTAGCCGTGGATTCTCTATGGGAAAAGAATTTCCAGACACCTTTTGTAAAACACGCAAAGGGACTTTTCTGCAGTCGGGTGACCTGAGCAGCATCTGGGCCCGTAAACGAAGCAGCGCATTGTCCTCTCCCCCGCGGTTGGCGGGTGACACAAAGCCGGGGTTCAGGACAGCCCGGCCCACAGCGGGGGCTAGCACGCAGGCTCCTGCCGCCACGGGAGCAAGGTCTGAGAAGACGCATTCTTGCCAGCAGTCGCTATGTCTCTGCTGTCTCAGGAGAAGCAGGATGAAAGGACAGCATTTCATATGCATGCTGCCGCTTTACAGTTTGCAAAGAGCTCAGTACTTTCCACATGACAAATAGGATCCCGTACACTCGCCACTAAATGCCGGGTCCTGGGCCCCTGACTGTTCTCAAGTCTGTCCGTCCTCAGACGCGGGCCCAACAGCTCACGCTGGTGAGACGCCAAGTCTCCTGCAAGGGGCGCCTACAAATGTGTGGGCGACGGCGAAGGGGTTCTGGTCCTGGCCGCCCAGGTCCCCTGAGCCACATCTATTCATCTGAGCAATGGGACTCTTCCCTTGCTTGTGGATCCCGCCGGCTTTGGCTGGATCCAGTGCAACTATGTGAGAAAGTGCCTTGGAAACAATGACGCTTTACGGGCACACGCTTCCGGTTACGGGCCGAGTGGTCTAGCCTCGACGTGCTCTCAGGCAAGCTACGATTCTGCACTGAATCGTTATCAAACAATAAGCCCGGGGTTCTCGAGCATCTTGCCTCCTTGCGAAAATGAGGTCACCGTCCGTCCCCGGTCCTTTGGGGTGTCCCTGAGACAAGGTCCTGTACCAGCCGCCGCAGACACAACTCTACTCCTACCTGTGCTTTGTACGTGGCGTCCTTCCCCTTGCTGATATTTTGTCATTTACACCTTGTGATGTCCCTGCGAAGTTGGTAACACCACCTCCACGTGACCTTTCAGGAACCAGTCTCACAAGGCACTGGTAGGGGATTTCACACGGATTCTTCCGGAACCGGGCGGACCCAGGATTTCCGCCCGGGCCTTCTGACCCCGACACGTGAGGCACTGTCAGGTGGCTCTTCCGTGGGAGCCAGCACGTTCTCCGGTCCAGCCCCCACCGTGGCGACGCAGGCTGCTTTAGGAAACCTCTCCCCAGCTCCGCTCGGTCACGTACGACTTCGTCTCTGGCTTTCCAAGAGTCCCCGTGGGAAGGTGACTTGACGCCAGTTTTGAGTTTTTGTAGAAACTTCTCCAGTGCCACGCAGGTACTCAGGGGTGGGTGCAGACTTGATTTTACAAGTACATCTGTTCTGTTTATTTTTGCTTCTTTGCAGTATTATCAACTTCTGCTCCATATGGAAGATCCATATTGTGCCTTGGTGAAATGATGCCACATTATGCTTTTATGCCTTTATCATCAAACACTACTCATGAAAAAATCACCAGGTTTGCCTAGGTTCATCTGTTCAATTTATTTTTCCCAAACTTTATTTTGAATAAAACACCTACGGTAAATGTGATTTATGTAAATGAATAAAACAAAACTGTTATATAAGCTTTTTTGACATCATTCAGTCCCGTTCTGTCGGGTGCCACTATACAAAATCTTCTAGCAGCATGTTTCCTATAGGATTATATTATTTCTGAAATCGCAGAGCCAAAGAGATAAAACTATAATATACTTTCAAACGCTTTAATTTAATTTTTTTTCTCTTCTCTCCCCAAGCTTCCCATATGGAGGAACTCCAATATTTTAAAAGAAGCTTTTACTTATGAGAATCTTTCCGCACTATTCCAAGTGCCTGTAGCTATTCCTCTCTCTCAGACTTTCTGCATTTCTCTATTTTTCTCACACCTCGCTCGCCGATTTTATTTAAAGAATGGCAATCCATCTTTCCTGCCCCCCCCCCGCCTCTACTTCTTTATTGTTATATTTTCTTGCTTTCTACCCCCTGGGACCCCGAACGGAAGAATTGTCATGCGTCGAGCTTGCGCTGGGGCCCAGCTCCTGTGCCCTGGATTTACACACGTTATCTCACTTACTGCACACAACACACAGCCTCTTATCTCCGCGGGGCAGATGGGAGATGGAGGCTCGGGGAGCTGGGGGCCCGAGCAGCTCAAGGGCACGCCGCTGAGCTAACCGCCCGCCATGCCGCTGAACGTGTGCACACCCACGTCGCCGCGCGTGCCCCAGAGTTATCCATGCCCTTGCACTTGCCGGCCCCAGGACATGTGCCACCCGGTGCAGCTCTTGCCATGGCAGGAAGGTGTCTCTTACTAAGGGATCCACGGGCATGCCCGAGGCTCCCCATATGGCAGACCTCTGGGGGCATCGTTAGCTCTTCATTCTATACAGCGAGGAACCTGAGCCCCAGAGAGAGGCTTGTGCACGAGAGGAGCCCGTTGGACCTGCGCCCAGCACCCACTTCCCATCATCTAAACTCGAAGACACGCCGTGCCCCTCCCATGACGTAAACCATTGATTCGTTCATCAAACGCTAACTTGGAAGACTTTCTTAAAACAGACACATTATATGAAAGAGGTAACCAACATTTACATTTGAGCTAACGTATGTGAAGGCTCTTGCAAATCACATACTACTAAAATATACGTTATTATGATTATCATAAATGTGAAAAACAACAACGAACCAGACTTGCTCTTTACCACCTAAACAAGTGCCAACTGGGTTGGACACCTTTTGGGCTTTCTTTCACATCTGTTGGGAAATCCGTCTGGTACCAAAAGTTGGACGTGCACTACTACCAAGGTATTGTCTACTGGATTTCTCAAAGAGTTCTTCAGATATAAACTACAGACCCGGTGTTCAAATACTGAGCTTCTGAGCCCAGAGGATCTCCTATGGCTCACTCACCAGTAGATGCGTTCTCACTCACAGTCAGGCCAGTGGCTACGAATCCTGGAGAGTTCACTGAATCACCACCCTCTATATCCGCCCTAGTAGCAGGATACACAGTCGTGCTTTTGAGTGTCTCCCACCGCAGAATGGCAGGCAGCTATACCAAAGGATGCTTGAGTAGAATGGAGCCGGGAGATGGGCTGGTATTTCTATGCCGTAATGCGATGTAAAACTAACTGAGCCTAAAAGGTAGTCGTGAGGACACTAGGCTCGGTCTGTACAGTATTCGTCATTTGCGGTTGTACATTCGGTTACTGCCAAGCAGATATCTGAGTATTATCGTTTTAATACTTTCTTCGTGTGCTCACAACTCATGCTTAGCCTCAGTGTTTGGGGACCGATCTGTTTTTAATTGTGGAAGCAGAGGTTCCATATTGCTTTTGTTTCCCCCCTTTCACCACATTTCTACTGTAGGGAAAAGAATATTCTCTCTACTGCCTGAAAACGTGGCTGAGAACATCTCACCAGCTCAGACTCCGCTGCTCCTTAGGAAAGCATCAGTGTAAAGGCTCTCCTTTTAAAGTGACACTTACTTGTAGTCATCATCATCATCGCTATGCTAAGTGAGGTGATGGTTGTCCTTCCACACGACTGGAATTTGGCAATTAACAAGGCAGCGTCCCACCCAGCAGGTCCTCACTGCCCGGGCAGCAAGAGCTTGGAAGTGTTGGGAGTCAAGGAAGGCTTTCTGAAACATTTTCCCTTAATTGAGAATGAGGATTGAAGCAGAGTACACCGGGACCAGGCTGAGGCCGAATTCTGGGTGGGGAACCGCAGTATGGCAGCAGCGATCCTGTTTGCGTCATTGTTACTATGCATCGCTGCTTGGAACCTGCAAGGTTCTCCGCGTGGATCCCGCGTTAACGCTGCTTATCCCGTTTTACAGGTGAGACAGCAGACACACGGAGGTCTGCAGCTTGCCTCGGTTTATGTTTCCAGAACCCTTGGGTGCTCTCACTTCTGGATCGGGGCTCTCCTTTCCCTTTGCTCTTCTTTCTCAATCCTTCTCCAGTCTGCATGCTATTTGCTTCCAATCTGGCCTTGCACTCACACAGAGAGATGGTTGGACTGATTATTGGACTCAGTTTTTCCTGAGGGGAACTCACCAGATGTATGAGGGGGGCCGCAATGGCAGTACCATCCATTCAGGCAGACCCTGGAGTCAATGAGCAGGCTCTCCCTTACACCCTGTGCCTGGAAGGCGAGGAATGGGGTATGCATTTGATTCCAGGATGCTGACTGACCCTCTGTGGGCGGAATTAGTTCTCCCAGATTTTGAAACAGGAGAGATAGACTAGCTCTTGCCCAATAAAACATAAGTCAACAAATGAACATAAATAAAACAGAAATCAAAACATGAACTTTCAAATGGTAACATCCAGCCTAGTACTGGCTGGTAGCTGGAGTGTGGTGGAAAAGCACAGGGTGGATTTTGGAACATTATTTACCCCACTAACCATATTTCTTTCACTAAAAAATGAATATGAGCATGCTTAATGTGCCAAGTTCTTTTGAGAGTTATATAAGTTAATGTACTCAAAAATGCCAGGATGCTCGCCAGCATCATGGAGAGCTTTGTAGAACGAAGAGGTTATATATATTGTCTTCCTCCACTGACCCAATCCTACTCCAATATTGCCCCTCTAAGTCAATGTGGGTCAAAGCTTTGCAGCTTTCCCAACCAGAGCCCCGGAGTCCCAGGAATCATCCCTGTTTCCATATTCCATGCCTACACTCCATGCCTAAATCCTGTGGGTATTAGTTCAGATAGATCTCCTATCTTGATCCATGGTCTCTATTCCCATTACCAGCTTCCCTGTTGAGTTTTAGGACCTCGATTATGTCATGCCCAAGCATTATCTCCTGCCCACCCAGTCACAGCTACCGTCAGTTTCCTTCTACTCTGGTTCATTCTTTTTTTTAAATGTTTTCCTTAATAGGCTTGGTTACCTCTGGTGGTGTACATTTTGCAGGTTTGGACAAATGTATAGTGACATGTATCTACCTTTACTGTATCATACAGAGTAGTTTCATTGTCCTAAAAAGTCCTCTGTGCTCTGCTTATTGATCTCTCCTTTGCCCTCTCCCACAACCCCTGGAAACCACGGACCTTTTTATTATGGCTATAGTCTTGCCTTTTCCAGAATGTCATATAGTTGGAACCACACCATATGTAGCCTTTTCAGATTGGCTTCTTTTACTTAGTATACACATTTAAAGTTTCTCCATGTCTTTTCCTGGCTTGATGGCTCATTTATTTTTAGGGCTGAGCAATATTTCATTGTCTGAATGGACCACAATTCCTTTATCCATCTGCCTACTGAAAGACATCTTGGTTGCTTCCAAGTTTTGGCAATTATGAATAAAGTTGCCTATAAACATTCACGTGTAGCTTTTTTTTTTTAAATATTTTATTTATTTATTTGACAGAGAGAGAGAGATCACAAGTAGGCAGAGAGGCAGGGAGAGAGAGAGGGGGAAGCAGGCTCCCCGCTGAGCAGAGAGCCCGATGCGGGGCTCGATCCCAGGACCCTGAGATCATGACCTGAGCCGAAGGCAGAGGCTTAACCCACTGAGCCACCCAGGCGCCCCTCATGTGTAGCTTTTAACATAGGCCGAAGTTTTCATCTTCTTTGGGTAAATACCAAGGAGCCCAGTTACTGGATCATACGGTAAGAATATAGTTAGTTTCATAAGAAACCATCAAACTGTCTTTCGGAGTGGCTGCACCACTTTGCATTCCCACAAGCAATGCCTGAGAGTTTCTTTTACTCCACGTCTTTGTCAGTATTTGATGTTGTCAGTGTTCCAGATTATGGCCCTTCTGATCCTATGTAGTGCTAGCTCGTTGTTCTGATTTGCATTTCCCTAATGACACACGATGTGGAGCAGATGCTTTTTCATTTTTCAGATGCTTATTGGCCAGCTGTGAATCTTCTACGCTGAGGTGTCTTTACAGGTCTTTGGCCCATTTTAAGAATTTTCAGATTTATTTTTTGTTTTCTTAACAGGACAAAAGTTATACAAATTTATTAATTTTTAATATTACATGGATGAGCCATCACAGGGAAAACAAGTGATTATCCCCTTTGGCCCATTTTTTAGTCTTGCTGTTTGCCTTCTTACTGTTGAGTGTTAAGACTTCTTTGTATATTTTGGATCATGGTCCTTTATCAAGTAAGGCTTTTGCAAATTTTTTCTCCCCATCTGTGGTTTATATTTTCTTCCTCCTGACAATGTCATTCACAGAGCAGATGTTTTTAGCTTCTCTGAGTCTCTTATAAGTTCTCTGTTTCATGGATCATACTTTCGATGCTGTATCTCAAAGGTCATTGCCATTCCCAAGACCACTTACATTTTCTCCTGTGTTGTCTTCTAGGAGCTTTACACTCTTGTGTTTTATGTGTAGGTGTGTGATACACTTGGAGTAAATTTTTGTGAAGGGTGCAAGGTCTGTGTTTAGATTCGATTTCTTCCATGTGGATGTTCAGCTGTTCTAGCACCATTTGTTAAAAAGTACTATTTTTCCCCATTATATTGTCTTCTGCTTATTTTGGATTTCATTTGCTCTTTTTCCCCCCTAATTTCTCTAAAGTGGAAGCTTAGATTATATATATACATAATATGTATAATATTTGTTTCCTAATATATACATTCAATACTATAAATTTCTCTATAAGCACTGCTTTTTCTGCACCCAACCAATTGTGAGATTTCGTCTTTGCCCCATGTGTTATTTAGAAGGGTTTTGTTTGATCTCTAAGTATTTGAGGATTTTTCAGTTCTCTTTCTATTACCACAATTCCATTGTGGTCTAAAAGCAGGCATCATATTATTTCTATTCTTTTAAATCTTAAGGTTTGTTTTACAGCCCAGATGTGGCTTATCGTGGTGAATGTTCCTCATGAGCTTGATTTTATGTAGTTTGAAAATGATGTAACCTAACTGTAGGGTTGGTTTTTCTGTTTCTGTTTTTGTTTTTAGCCCTATCCTGCTTCGTGCTCTCTGATCCTCCTGGATCTCTAGTTTGATGACATTAATTTGGTGGAAATTCTCAGTCATTATTATTTCAAATATTTCTTCTGTTCCTTTCTCTTTCTTCTGCTTCCTGTTATGCTTATATCTTTTGTAGTTTTTTCACCAGAGTTAGATCTTCTGTTTGCTTTTTTTCAGTCTTTTTTCTCTTTGCCTTTTAGTTCGGGAAGTTGCTATTGAGATATCATCAAGCTCAGAGATTCTTTCCTGAGCTATGTCCAATCTACTAATAAGCTTATCAAGAGGTTTTTCATACCTATTATAGTATTTTAATTTAGCGCATTTCTTTCTGATTCTGTCTTAGGATAGCCACTCTCTGCACACACAGTGTTTTCTTTATCTATTTAGATTAATCAAAGTTATTTTAAGTTCCTGGTCTGGCAAGTCCAGCTTCCCTGCCATATTGAGTATGTTTACGATGCCTGCCCTGTCTCTTCAAACTGTGTTTTTGCCTGTGAGTATGCCTTGTAACTTTTTCTTGATAGCCAGCCTTGATGTCCCAAATAAGAAGAACTGCTATAAATAGGCCTTCAGTAATGGTGGTGAGATGTGGGGATGGGCCAGCGTTCTCTGGTCCTACGTAAGGTCTCAGGGTCTGGATTATGAACTTCACATTAGTTTCTCAGTTTTTTTGTTTTCTTCCCAGCCCCTTTCGGTGGGACAGGGTGGATAGAGGGAGCCAGGTATTTCTTAGGCTCTGACAAAAGTCCAACTGGTTCAGCTCTGGTTACGTATTGTCTCCTGAGAGCAGATCTGGTGAAAAGAACAGAATGCTCTGGCGTATTGTAGCTCAAAATGATTTTTCTTCTCTCCCAGCCAAAGGTCCAATATTCACTCCGAGAACCTGGTTGAGCTTCTGGAGTAAAACTCGCAAACACGCGGAGACCCCCGTGTGCCCGGGTCCCCCTTGGAGCTCTCGTCTCTCAGACGGTCCACATGATTTCCTGCTCTGACACTGTCCCACGGAGGCTTCCGTGCATGTTTCTGCTCCACTGGGCTGTGGTTCTCTGCATTCTCCTGTCTCTCCAACTTCCGGGAGCACAGTTTACCCTGTGACCTCCCTTTCTTTAGGGACCTAGGAAGGGGTATGGATTTTTCAGGTGCTCAGTTTCTTACCTGTTGCTAGAGTGGGCTGCTGACTTCTAAGCTCCTCACGTGAGAACCCGAAACCAGGCTGCTCCAGTCTTCACACGTGTCGGGTCACTCCTGGGTTCCCGGTTGTCTTCAGGACGCACGTCACCTGCCGGAGGAGGACACACATCGCGGCTTCACTCTTAGTCTCTCCCTTCTTCTCCAGCTCCCTGTTCCTCTGCTGTATTCCCACCACAGCCACAGCGGACTTCTAGACCCTTCACAAACATGGGGTCCTGTCTCTTATTCTCTGCCTTAGCAGATGTCATTCCCTAAGTCCAAATGACCATTCCCCGCTCCTCTCCCTGTTGAGAATATACTCAAACTTTAAAATTTTGTTAAAGAGACACCTCTTTTTTTTTTTTTTTCCCTACGAACCGTGCTATAGTTAGGAGGCTTCTCCCTTGCTACCTTGGATCATTTGATTAGAGCACTTAACACCATTTTATTTTAAGTATCTGCATCTTCCCTCTCCCAGCGGACTACACTTTCCAAAATGTAGTGTCTCTAACTAATTCACTTGAATGAACAGGTGGAAGAATCAACAGTTGAACACAAGAAGTTTGATTTTTTCATCTCCAAAACCCTTGCCCTGATTTCTAAGTTGGGTCCTTTAATGAGCCTTTAGAAATTACTCAAAGACAACATTCTGTTTTCTATATTTTCCCTCATTTATTGGATATTATAATCACTGGTATCATTTCTCTTTTAATCATTTTATAATCATGACGTTGCACAATTACACCAGCAAGACCATGGAGGCATCAGCAGACTCATGTAAAAATAACTAATATTGCCCCAAAGTGACAGCCACTCTTGTCACCACCCCACTTACCACATCACTTCCGCTCCTGGCATCCTTCCTTACGGACGTTTGTATCACATTATTTGAGACACGGAACGTGATGCTCTTCGTATCTCATGTACCAAGCTCATGAGGTAGACACGACCACAACTCTATAAACAAGGCGGGTACAGATCGGAAGATTCAAAAGGCCTTTACAGCTGCTGAGCCAGTGAGTGACACCATCAAGAACAGAACTTGCTACCCCAGCCCCATGTGCCGCACACATTTGCTTTAAGTTATGGGACCTTTCTGCTTAACCCTCCTTCGTCTTTAGTCAACGTTCTATTCTTGCGCAAACACGTTCTAACCTCTATTCCTTAGACTTCCGGGTTTCTGTAACCTGCAGACAGTGGAATTTTCCCTGTTCGATCCACTTTCTTGGCCCATTTTTTATTTTCCTATTTTTCAAAAATCCTCCGATAATTTTCTCTAGTATTTTTTTTTCTCATTTCCTTCTATGCCCCATGTCCAGGTCTGATTAGGTAACAAATTATGGGACGTAGGTATACAAAGTAGCAGTATACAAAGTGTTCATTATTAATTGTGGCATCAACTTCCAGAGATGACTAAGGTAAGGCTCTTACGCCGTTTAATTAAAAACTACAGGAGAATACTCTGAAACACCGTGTTGCAAAACACGCACTCTATAAAATCCTCCTCATTTTGGTTTCTTGCGCAATTTCATTTTATTCTTGTTGTGGAAGGGTGGTGCCCCGTGGGGTGTGGTGGTCATCTCGACAAGAGAGCCAGGCTCTGTTCAACCAGGCGAACCTGCAGCCAGAGTCGCAGAGGAAGCCTCTGCCTCTATTTAAAGGAAAATTTCAAACAGTCACTCATAAACTCTATGGGAGCTTTTATCCCTCAGAAATGTGAACTTCCCTTCTATTTTGGGAGATCACGAAATCTTCCCCTGTTCCCTTCCTGAGGTGTGTGTAAAATGAGTTCTCTTATCAGTTCTGCCTGCCCAGGAGAGATAATTTAGTGGCAGAACGGAGAGAGTCCTTGTGTGATTTCTACCCGGTTTCCTTTGCAAACGCAGCATTTGATTTCATGGACTTTTTATTTTTTATTTTTTTTTTTACTAGAAGTTGCTGAATTTGAATGAGCTACGATCCCTCTTTTTAATAGACTGTATCAAAAATGTTTAAATTCCATAGCATTGGTGGAACCGTGCATTATGTCTGAGGACAAGGCCTAGGAGCATTTGGAGTGTTATCAGCAGCTTTAAATAGGTATTGGGTTTGAAGACAGAGCGTGTGATGAAAGAAAGCCAGACCCTAGCAGGTTATTTAGCTTTCAGTTCTGAGCAACCTGTCCTTGCTTGCTTCTGTAAACCTACCTAGTGTGATTTATCTGATCCATTCCAATGCGAGGGAATGAAACGGCCCCTGTTAGCAACCGATACAGAAACAGCAGTTAGCAACTCACAGGGCGGGTGCGGCTCAAACATCTAGGCTAAGCACTTTTTAAGTTAGCACTTTAATCTTGTTAGTGGCCTGTAAATGAGAACCTCTCTCGGCAATCAGATGCTCACAAACAGGGCCGTTTCCCGTGGACCATTGCTGTGGAGAAGACGGGCTGTCTTGCTACGGAGGATTGCCTTTGCTGCAGGGTTTTCACAGAGAGCCAAAGGCATCACGACGACTCCTCCTTCAGGAGCGTGGGGCTTGACCGTCTCGGGGCGACTGGTGTCACCGCCCGCCACCCCGACCGCCCTCTTGTACTGCCGCTTCCCTCCATGGCTCACTCCCTGACGGCTACGATCTCCCCAGGGCAGGGAGGTGGGACACGCGAGAGGACCAGAAGCCAGGGGGTGGACAGAAACCAGGGAACCTCACTGCAGGTGGCCGAAGCCCCCACCTCTTCTTTGGGCGCGGAGCCCGTGCTGCACGTTCACCAGCATCTTAGAGTCGAGCAATTAGACCGTGCTTCTGCCCTGATGTCTCCGTTTCCTCTCCGTCCCCAGCCTGCGCCCTAGGGCCTCCGATGCCCTGCTCGCTGTTGCTGGGCCGTTCCCTCGGGGGTCCTGTGCAGGCTCCCATCACAGCCGGGTTCCTTCTGGCCGAGTGACCTCATGGGCCATGAACTTGCCCCTCCTACGTCTTTGAAAAAACGCCTGCTTCTGTGTACTCCTGCCTTATCACTCACACGCGGCCCACAGCATCATCGGGTTCCTAAATTGGGCGGATCAGAAGCGTCACCTGGGGAACTTTCCAAAAATAGATTCCATGACCCTCTCTCAGTTCTGCAGAATTTGAATGAAATATGGAATGTGGGGATGGGCACATTTTTGGAGTAACTTTCCAAGTGAACCCTATAATCAGCCAGGTTGGGGAGCTAGTCACTGGGGTCACTGCCTTTAGAATCTCCCTGTCTGAGCCCAGCTGCGGGGACAGCTGAAGGGCGATGCTGGGAAGAGCCTCAGGGTCTGACAACTATTGGAAGCAAGACCTCAACACCTTGTCTGCTTGGTGAGCAGATGGCAAAGTCGGCGGGCTATTCTGAAGAACTCAAACACTGACGTGGGTTCTAGTCCAGGTTTAGGGAGGGGGCAAACGATCCCCCACCTCTGAGAGCTACCTCGGACCTTCCTGAAGGGCCTGGAACACTCTTCAGCTCAAACCTTGTATCCCACACTCATTTTAATGAAATCTTTGATCATTATCCAAGAATCATGTGCAAATATACTTGTTAAAAATAGCAATGCCCAAGTATATAGAGGAGTCAGTAAATAGCCCCTTTCACGTGGCAACTCTGGTCACTTCCCAAGTGAACCAGGTAATTTGCTGAGTGTTTCTACCCTTGTAGACCCCACTGCATACATATGTGGGGAGAGAGACACAGAGAGAGGAGCCATGCGTAACCATGGCAAGTTTCTCATTGCTTCCATGTCTTAGTTTCCTTATCCGAGAATTTAATTGTAGCACCTTCCTGACAATGCTGGGAGGAGAATTAAATGAGTTAATATTTGTAAAGCTCTTGGACTGGTGTCTGGAAGACATCAAACACTGTCTCTAACTGTAGTTAACCAGCAAACATGGCCATATACGTCAATATATCATAGACCCCAGGCTGATGGCTTGTGATTTTTCACTTAATATTATATCTTGGAGGGGCGCCTGGGTGGCTCAGTTGGTTAGGCGTCTGCCTTTGGCTCAGGTCATGATCTCAGGGTCCTGGGATCGAGCCCCACGTTGGGCTCCCTGCTCAGCGGAGAATCTGCTTCTCCCTCTCATTCTTCCTCTGTGCTTTCCCTCTCTCACTCTCAAATAAATAAAATCTTTAAAAAAAAATTATGTCTTGAAGCTCTTTCTGCGCTAGTACACACAAATATACCATCATTTTATAACAGCCGCATAGTATTGTATGGATGGATTTTAATAATATCCTTCGAAGGCCAATTGTGCTGTCTTCAAGGATCAGTGTTTTTAAAATACTGCAATCCACAAAGAAAAAAAAATACATGTATTTACATAAACAGGGGAAAATCTGTAGAATAAAAGTCTGAATTGCCGAGGAGGTCTGCAGATTTTCAGACTTGAGAGACAATGACAAATGTCCCCTCCGAGTCTGTCCCCTTCTAGCCCCTGGGCAGCAGTGCATGAGAAGACCCATTCCCTTCCCAGGAACATGCTGGATGTGGCAAACTTTGAAATCAAATCCGCGCCGATGGGCGGTATGGGAGGAGGCCTCAGACTAAGTTCTCTGTCTCGGTCAAGTTGGAGAGCAGGGGCCGCCTTCTGAGGGGCGGTGGGAAGGACCCCCATCTGACCCCAGGGTTGCCGGGACGTGAAGCATGATGAGGCCAAGTCAGTTCAGTTTGCTTCTCTTCATTCCGTTTGAACCTTATTCCCGGCATGTAGCTTTGAGTCTGGTAACCTCCCGGCGTGCCGCGAACACGAATACACCACACAATTGTATCCAAGTGCATGAGAAAAACAGCCCTGTCTAATAAAGTTCTCAGCATTAGCTTTTCTGTTTTGGAGACTGCCAAACCCAATGATTTTAGTGTTGGCATCCCTATCGGTGATATCTTCTCCTGACAGTAATTCTAATGTTGAGCCAATTGCTTCTTGAGGACAGAGAGAATCAGATATAGAAAATAGCACTGACTTCCCTTCCTACGCAGAAGCTCTCCGGGTCTAGTCACGGACGGTTTACTGCAGCGGGCACTCTACTGGTCTGGGTGCGATGGACGGCTGGGGTGCGCGTGCAGGCCCGGCCGACTCGGGGCCCTGCGCTGCTGGCTCGCACCCGCAGATCTGCGTGGGCAAGCGGACCATCGGAACGTTCCCTTAATCTCCCAGTTGTACCTTCCTCATGTGTAAGACAAGGGAAAGAACGCACATGTACGCGGAGTTGTGCAGATTGGCAAAATAGCAGAAGCCAAGCAGCTCGCTGAGTCTCAGGACAGACGGGAGGAACGTCGCTCCGCCTTACACCTTAGTTCCAGATACAGCTCAGGTCCTGCTCTAGGTCAGGTCACCCATCAATGACAGTGATGACACCGGGACAAGAACACAGGACGTCTAACTTCTGGCGAGGTGCTCCTGCCGTCGAGCTACGCGCACTCAGAGGCGCCGATCTTCACATGGAAACCCAGCAAGACTGGCAGGCACCTTTCTTGTCTCTGTCGCCAAGCTGGCGGTGCAGAATGTATCTGCGATCCACTGGCACAGTTTCAGGACCAAGTAATATTTTAGCATAATTATATTCATATGAAATTCCAATGACGCTCATTAAAGAAAACTGATAATCCAAGCTCTAATAATTCTATTACAATGAACTAAAAATCCTCATCAAAACCAAATGTGCCCCGGACCGCCCCCGGTGAGGAAGACGCACGGTTCGAGCTGAAAAGCGTAACCTTGGACCCGGACGCGCCCGTGTGATTGCGTGTCTGCGCCCCATGGAGCGTTAGACCTACTGAAAGCAAGACCAGATAATGAGACTTTGCTCTTCCTCTACAACATTTCCTTTAAAACCCAGGTCGGAATTTTAAGTGGAAACCCTCTTCAGTGCTTCCCTGGGGGACCTGCGTCTCGGTGTTATAGCCAAACTGAACACTAGATGTCACTGTGTTGCAACAAAATTTGGATTTTGAATGCATTTTTATGTGGCTGTAAATAAGGTGTTCCTTAGGACCAAAAAAAAAAAAAAAAAAAATGACCTATCTTTCGAAAGGAACAGTCTTGCTTGATGGTCTCCTAAATGGTCATTGGGGCAAAGTATAAGGTTTACTGAGCATCTATGGAGATTTCAAATAAACGCAGGCGTAAAGTATGTGTCTGACTTTTCAGCGAATTCGATAGTTATATTCTAATACCCATTTTTTTCCATGGCTTTGTGCCCTAGGGTTGAGAGCAGTGTAGACTGAAATCTCCCGGGCTCCGCTCTCAGCCCCAAGCTGTCTCCTGACTCCCCACTTGTCGCTGCACTCATTACCACTCATGTCTTCTCATCCTTTGCTTCCCTATCCCCCAGCCTCTCCTCAATGTCAGGGCCATAAAACCAGCATCATGATGTAAGATATCGGGATGATTTTTGCCTTTTCTGCCCCTGAGTTGTCAAATCCAGTGAGTTGCCAAGACCCGACTTTCATCTCTAAAATCCTAGCAAGACCCTCTCCTTGCCTTAGTTCAGAAATGCATCTTTTTAAGAATGTCATTTTTGCAACATCAATCTTCTAATGGGCTTCTCGAATTCACGTTCTTCTGTCTTCGTTTAAGGAAACAAACCAAAATAAAACACCAACGCCCTCGATCTAAGCCGCACATCGAGGCTTCCAGCCTGGTGGCAATCCAGCCACTAGCTGGCTTCCTGCT
>CM052885.1:3448684-3468945 GCA_028534135.1 Potos flavus
CAAGGACTCACACCTCACACCAAGGGCAGCTCAGGCCTCCGTGTCCTTACTTGTCTTGCAGCTGTCTGATGCTTGTCTAGCCCATTCCCTACGTAAGTCCGCTCTGTTACAGTAACCGGTGAGTCTCCGCTTGCCTGTCTGCAGCCTGATTTACAAAGAGGGAGCTGCAGTGGCCACAACCAGGCCGCTGCAGGTAAGGAGCCTCTAAGGCGAGCAGAGGTTGTGAAGACCCCACGGAAGCACCTCGGGGGAGAGAGGGTCAGCTTTACACACCTGCGGTGCCAGAGTGAATTTGAGGAGTAGGAACCTTCATCCTGCTCCCCTCCGTTCCCAAACTCCCTAACGCCGAAGGGCCCACTACTAGCATCGGCCGCATCGGAGCCTGCAAGCAGGAGTCCCGACAGAGGGCTAAGGAGCCCCCTGGGGCCGCGGGTCTAGCGGGGATGATGCCTTCCCTTCGCTCACCTTCAGGGCTGGTTACTACACGGGACTGGACCCAGCCATCATTTAACCACTCTACTTTTTTTGTGATATCAAGTAACCCGATTGTTTTGGGTTTTTACTTAAAAGTGACCCAAAACATGTGATAAAGACTGCCTTATAAATTCCACGTCGGAACGAATGTTAGAACGAGCCCACGGAGCAGTTTTGAGGGAACATGGGACACACGCATGGCAGCGGGAACTGCGGCCAGGCGGCCAGTGAGCCGGCAAGGACGGGGTGCGCTGCCCGGTGCTGGCCAGCCTGCGGTTCTGCAAGAGCCCTGGGCACCTGGCCCAGGACAGCGGCAGGAAGGAAAGCGGATGCATTTCTCTTTTCTCCTTTAGCCGAATTACACCATCCTGCTTAGGCCCAGGCTCTGGGAGATTCGAGGACCTCTCGGAGAATTCACACATAATTACATTTGTCGATCACCTGCCTTTCTACAATTCCGGACTGGAAACTCCCCAGGTCAAAGACGGCCTATGCTCACCGTTTATTCCTAGCAGGTGGCAGAAGGTCAAATGCCAGCTCCTGGATACATAGTTGCTAAGCGATATGTTTGTGGGACAAAGCCCCTGGAGAAGGACTACCAGATTCTATGTGGGGGGCCTGGAGGTGGGATTCAGGGGAATTTTAAAAGTGACAGGGAAAGATAGTGAGCTTGCTTTCTCCAGGGAGGCAGGGGGACTAGGGATCCAGGGCCCAGCAGGGCCTTGGGGGCTGGGCGTGGGGCAGGGACCCCGGTGGCGGCGGTGGCGGTGGGGCGGGGTGGATGGGCACGGGTGCAGGGGGGAGGGCGGCGGACGGGGTGGGGGGGCGCGTGCAGTGGGGAGGCCCGGCCCGGGCGGGCGGGGTGCTGCGGTGCGAGCTGCGCCCCGGGCTGGATCTCCGCGTGCAAGGTCGCGGCTGCAGCCCCCGGCGCGGCCCCTCTCCCTGCCCCCCCTCCGGAACTGTTTTTCTGCCCTGCTCTCTGAAAGCCTTATTGATGGCTCAAAGTGAGCGCCTCAGCCCACGGTTTCCTCAGCCCCCGGAGCAGCTTGCATTTCCTCTGACGTGGCCTCTGTCTTCTGCCCTCCCCAGGAGCCCCGGGGTTTTTACATTTCAAATGCTCGACAGCTGGGTGAACTGCTGCTTCCGCCCGAAGAAGGGCTCTTTGCATTCCACAATGGCCGGCCAGTGGCGCCGGGCTCTTTTCTCTCCAGCTGTGAGAGAGGCTTTTTCAAGTGACTCCGAGAAGCTGCTGTCCAGCTGCGGCCTCGCCCTCTCTCGGGCTCTGCATTTTAATCAGGGGCCGCTCACTGCCTCGTTTGTGGGGCTCACGCAGATGCACCCCCGCCCCCAGCCCGCCCGGCATCCCCAGAGCCCTTCCGCTGGCTGGGGCAGGTGAGCCGGGGACTGACGTCACCGCAGGTGTGCCCTGGCCTGGCTCCCGCCGCCGAGCCGTCTGGGTGCCCTCCGCTGCCCCAGCCCGCGGCAAATCTGCTCCCAGTGCACCCTAAGCAACAAGGCCTCTGACAGACTCCTGCAGCCAGAATCCTGCCGAGCCGCGAGAAACACACTGGACTTTTCTGCCCGTGGCCAATGAGCCTGCAGGAAGCCGGGCGGGGTTCCTGATTCCGTCCACAGCTGGATGGCTTTGGGGGAACCCAGCTTGTACCCTCACATCTGCGGTGCATTCCCCACTCAGAGCTTTCGTTCGCTCTCGTCCCTGTTTTGGAAAACTTTCTGTGCCATATACCATGACTGTCCCTGCTTGTCGAACCCACCCACGTTCTGTATCCTGGTTTACAAGGCGGCCTTGGCCTTGCCTTCCAAAGGCTTCTCTTTGGCCAGCCAAGGTGTCTCTCCACGGTATTTTGCTTCTCTTTAGAAAGAATAGAAAAGACTCACAATCAGAGTTTTCACTTCGTGCCAATTGCTCACGCCTTCCACATGCATTCATCTCATTTAGTCCCTCAACCTTGGGATTGGTACAAACAGTCATTTCCCACACAGAACTAAGGCTCGGACACTTGGCAATGTTGGCCAGGCGCTGGCAGGGCCATGACCGGTGCCCGGCAGCCACGCCCCCTCCCGGGCTACCCAGGGTCATTGTCCTTCACTTGGCCGATCTCCCTCTTCAGTCTAGAATCTCCCTGAGGGCTGGACTCTGGTATCATGTACGTTTGTGGGCCCTACAATGCCTGACCTCGCAGACATGAAGGGATGAAAGGGACAGAAAGGGAACGACTGGAAATGTATTGAGCACCCCACCAAGTTGCAAACTATAATCCAAGCTCCCGTGGAGAATATCTCATATAATATCCAGACATCTAGCAAGGAGAGGTTTAATGTCTCCATTTTTTTAATGGTAAATAATATTTGGGTTGTGCTACACAGTAGGAAGGGAAAATCTATTAAAGCTCCAATTCCTCACTTCTTGCTACTTATATTGATCTATTTCATGGGCTGCTCTCAAAGTTGGTTTCTCAAGGGATGATGGACATAAACTAAATCATCTCCTTCCTCTTTTCATCTAGAATGATGCACTCCCAGGCTAGAAGCCATAGCGGACTTTCTTCTATTTCAACATTGCTTCCATGTTTCTGAAACTTATTTACTCACAGCAACTCGGTGAGACAACTATTGTTATTCTCGATTTACAAATGAGGAGTCAAGAGAAAAGAATTAAAATGTCTATTAAAACCAAAGAAGGACACAAACTCATTCTAGTACACTGGAGCTCTCAAACTCATAGTCCTAACGTGGCCTAGTGCCATATTATACTTGGACCACATGATATCTTCTTTCATAAATTTAAATCAATCAAAAGCATTTAAAAATTAGTTTATGCTTTAAAAGTTCAGATGCCTGTCTCTCTGACCAAATATCATGTGATCTAGCAACACTGGGTTCTTCATTTACTCACGGTAACAGTCGGTTGATACTGATTAATTCCTGACCACCATATTCTAAGGTGAGCTTTCCTGTTTATCAAACCTGATTTACTCGTTGACAATATCGACAGGCTCCTGAAGGTATTGACTTTGCCTCAAAAAGCTTCAAGAAACACCATTCCCGTCAGTGGAACAGTCTGAGATATGGAAACAGTTGTCTTTAAGGGATGGTGACAAGGCCTCATTCAGTCAGAATCTGTGGCCCATGTCTCTCGAGCTCTGCATTCTGACATAGATTTCAAAGATCAAGCAGGTTATGACAGGGATCTAAAGATAGTTAAACATTAAAAATTAATCAATTATTAGAAAACCACATAATCATTTCCATAGATTCAGAAAAATAACTAGATACAATTCAGCTCTCTTTCACAGAAAAAAACCCTCAGGAGTTGAGCTGACGGTCTTAGCCATTGCAATATGAAAAGAAAAAAAGAAAAGCAAAGAGAGTTATTAGGGTTTAAGTAACAGTGCTCACTGTGACAGCACATAGACTAAAATTGGAACGAGACAGAGAAGATGACCATGGCCTCTGAGCAAGGATGACACGAAAATTCACAAAGTGTTAGATATTTTTTTAAAAAGATTTAAGAGGGAAAATTGCTCTGAAATGCAAATATAATATGTTTTCTATAGAAAATCCAATATAATCTATACACTATTAGTACTAATAAGCAACCTCATATATTAATCCATTTGTTTGGCAAACACAGATTCAGTGTGAGTGTGGCTATTCTCGGCACAGCAGATACAGCGGTGAGTAATACAGAAAGCCCTGCCCTTGCAAGCTAATCTTTTAATTTAAAAATATTTACAATGTGTCTCACGATGCCACATGTTCTAGAGGACGCTCAAGCACAACAGATTGATTGATGTATTCTTTTAAAAGTACGTGGTGGTGAAGGAAGACCTCAGTATTAAGCTGACATCTGAGTAGAGTCCCGAAGGAAGTAAGAGATCTAGTGGTTAGCTGGGGGAGACTGGGGGGACAACGAGCACAAATGTTCTAAGCGAGAGGCATGGCGGGCGTGCTGACATGTGCAAGGAAGTCGGTGAAGCTGCATGAGCCAATGGGGGAACGATGTCAGATGAGGTTGGGGAAGGAACATAGGGCCAGATGACAGAATGCCTGTAGCTCCTCGAAAGATTTGGCTTTTACCCTGAGAGACATGGGGCTCCTGGAGGATTTGAGGCAGAGTGTTGTCTTACAGGATCCCCCCGTCTTCTCTGCTGAAATTGAGAGCAATGAGCGCAGAAGGAGGACACCAGTTAGGGGGTGACTGCAATAACTGGGGAGAGAAATGTCTGTGGCTTGGACCAGAAGTAATGCTGGCGGGGTGAGATACCAATAACTCCTCGCGATTCTAAAGGAAGAGCTAACTGGCTTCATAATAGGCTCGGTGTGCTACCTGAGTTTTTAACGTATAACCTAGAAGACTGGACTTTCCATTAACTAAGATCCTGGCGACAGCAGAACGGAGTAGGGTTGGAGGAGGTGGGGAATCAGGAACTTGGTTTTGCACACATTCATTTTGAGGTATGGACGTGGTCAGTTTGGGCCAGGCTTATGCTGCGGTGACAAAAACAAATCTTAAGGGTGTAAATCACAAGTTTGCTTCTCACGGAGGCCATGCCTACCGTGGACTGGACAATTCTCCAGAACAACTGCTTTTTATGCAATGACTTAGTGACACGGCTCTGCCTTTCCTACTCACAGTGTTTACACTCAATGCTGAAGGGAATGGCGGGATCGGAAAAGGGGGCCGGATCCTTGGATGGCCTCGGCTGGTGGACGTGCACTGGATGCGGGGGTCTGCTGCCCAGAATTCCCTGGGAGGTCTGAAGCATTCATTATCCCTGCTGTTGAAGAGTTGGGTTCCAATGGATCACCCTATGTGCCTGCTCATAGGTTGTCTCCTATAAAGACAGCCACCCAGCCCAGGGAAAAGTCCTCTCCTTAAAGTGGCCTGCTTCAGGTGACAGTTGACATGGGGAAACACAGGCAGCTCTTGACTCAATTTGGAATAAATCCGATGGTCCTTCCCAGCTCCAGAAGTCCTCATAGGATCACCTAAGGCTCTGTTTTAATTGCATTGCAGTGAACTTTTCCCAATTCTCCTCCCCTGATTCCCCCCTTACAGGTGAGTCCCTGAAGGTCTAGTCCCAATAACCTCCTGCATCTAATCTCTGTCACTCAGCTTCCCAGGAAAACCTAATACATGTAACATATTTCTTATTTTCTCGATGAGTAGTCACATTCTCCCACCTCAATGAAAGTGTTATGAGGTAGCTACATTTGTGGTGAGCACAGCATAATGTACAAATCTGTCAAAATACGACAATGTATACCTGAAACTGATGTAACATTGTGTGTCAACTCTGCTCAAAGATTCTTTTAAAAAAGCGTTACAAGAAATACAGCGTGTGTGCCTGGAAGGGAGATACCATTGGTGAACACTCACAATATCCATCATGTATCTATTCCTTTCAGACATCTAAGAAGAGGTAGTAAGTGAACAAGTGGCTATATGGAAGGTAGACTTTGGGGCTTATGTCCAGACTGGAGATGGTAATGTTGGGTGATATTGAAAGACAAATATCAGATAACATCCCCTAATCATTAGGGTAGATAGAGAAGAGCAGAGGTGTGAGGACTGAGCTCTGGGCACATGAGCGTTTAGAAATCTAGGAGATGAGG
The DNA here is from genome assembly GCA_028534135.1 of Potos flavus. Taxonomy (NCBI): domain Eukaryota; kingdom Metazoa; phylum Chordata; class Mammalia; order Carnivora; family Procyonidae; genus Potos; species Potos flavus. The sequence goes on from CM052885.1 coordinate 3,454,799, forward strand.
AAGAACCAGGAGAGGAGACTGAGAAATTGGAGATAAGCCTGTGCTATGCCTTAGTTACTCCTCAAAAGTTCTCACATTGTACACAAAGGAAGTATATTCACAAATGGATGCTGAACCATTTTTTTTTTCCTACGGAATAATGGAAACAACCCTAATATCCATCAACACAAGAAAGGACAAATAATTCTAGCAAAATCATAAAAGAGTATAGAATACAGCAGTTAGAATGGATGGAATCAAGCTGCATGCATTAATATGAATAATCTCAAAAACATAACATTAGGCAAAACCAGCAGATTCATTATCATACATATAATGTGAAACCATTTATATGAAGTTATTTTTTTTTATATTTATTTATTTCACAGAGAGAGAGATAGCATGCACAAGGAGGGGCAGGCAGAGGGAGAAGCCAACTCCCCAGTGAGCAGGGAGCCTGATGCGGGGCTCCATCCCAGGACCCTGGGATCATGACCTGAGCTGAAGGCAGACCCTTAACCGACAGGGCCACCCAGGCGCCCCTGAAGTTTAAGAACTTTCCAAACAATACCACATATTGCTAATGGACACCCACCTGTCTAGTAACCGTATGTCGTGCACGTGGGCAGCTGTGCGTTCTGCAGTGGGGGACAGAAGGGGAGTAAGTTTGCACCCTGGTATGCATGTTATCCTCTGCTATTACTGTGAATGTCTGAAATGTTGTATGTGAAAAGATACCTTCCCATCTTGATGTTAGAAAAGCACATAAAATATTAATACAATCAGGTTTTTCAAGTATCTTTTGTAACAACGGGTTGTAAAGTCATCGGTAGCTGGAAACCTTGACTTACGCAGCTATTGCTAAAGCATCACCAAGATAATAGCAGTAATGATAATGACAGTGATTATAATAATAGTATAGCACTGTTTTAGCCTACCATGTGACCAGAACTGTGCTAGGCCTTTCTTAGGCATTCTTCTACTCAATCCTCACCAAGAGCCCAGAATAGAGACGATTATCACCCCTATGTTTCAGATGAGGAAACTGACGCCTGGAGAGAATGAAGAAACAATGTCTCACAGCTAAGAAGTGGCAGAACCAGAAATCGACCCATCTTAGTTTGACTCCAAATTAAAGATTCTCACATGCAGAGCTCCGCCATTTTCTCTGCCCAGGGAGAGGCTCGGAGCACATGTTGAGTTACTGCCTATAGATAGAAGGGAGCCAGCACCAGCCAGATCGGAGAGCCAGAGAGAACAACGCTTTTCTGGTGCCCATCTTGCTTGTCTCCTGTCCCCGGCGTTGAGCCACAGAGTGGCAACAGGGACATCATCCAATCTTGGGACTTGTCCCAAGTCCCCAGGGCGATGAATCCATTCCTGTTCTGCTCTTCCCATGCTGCCTATTTCTTGGTAACAGAGGGTGTCACAATTCCCATGCTTCCCCTTCTGGGGAAACAAATTTAATTCAATTGAACCGAATTTAAAATCACAGATGGGAATGACCTCCGAGAAATTCATTTCAATCCCCTCAATTTACAGACTCAAGGGAAGAGGCCAGAGAAGTTAAGGGGCTTCCTCATGACCAGCAGCTTCCTCCATGCCCGGGGCCCAGGGATTCTGGACTCCATTGGCTCAGCAGAATCATCTGGTGAGCTGGAAACACTTCTGCTACCCTGGCCGGAGAGCCGGACCCTCTGAGTCAGTTGGTCTGCGGTGGGACTTGGTGTTGGCGGCTGCTTCATCTCCCCAGGTATTTCCGACGTGAAGCCATGGTTGAGGACCCCTGCGTTGATGCTTCCTTCCCCTGGCACGCTCTCATAGGCTCATCTTTGATCTCGCTGGCCAGGAAGCTGTGACTGGGGCCATGCTTCTCCTTGTGCCAATAGGAAAGGGATGGGTTGAGAACAAATGGAGTAGCGTTTACTTTTCAAAACCTTTCTGAGGTCCATAGGAGATTCTGTCCTATACTTTTCATCTACATAAAATGTAGGTCTTTCGTTATGTTTGTTTCTTCCTTAGTGCATTTTGTTAAGAAGCAGAGAAAGTGGTAAAGTCCTCTTCTTAGCAGCTACAAATGGACTGTATTGGAAAATAATGGTGGTTCAGAATTTTAAGGTTTATATTTAGTTCTATTTCAGAAATAGACACAAGCCTAACTCCAGTTACTATGATGTCTGTTTTATTTAAAGCGGGGGTCATCAAACTTTTTCTGTAAAGGGCAGATAGTAAATATTTTATTGAAGTCTGCGTTGAAGGTACGCAACTCTCCCTTTGTAGCACGAGGAACTTCCACAGATGAGACATAAAGAGGAGGGCGTGGTTGTGTTCCAATAAAAGTTTATTTAGAAAAACAAGGGTGGGCTAAATTGGCTTGCCACCAACCTCTCAAGTATCAGATTGAAAGAGATAATGTCTGGTGATGGTCCAACTCTTATGAAAGCCAAAATATAATTAAAAAGCATTTCTTAGATCATGGAGGGTTTCTGAAATTAAGAAAAAATTCTCCAATGTTGTTTTAATATTGTACTCACATATCCCGAGTTTTGTAAGACCCTAATAAAAAGAAACACAGTGTTTTTTCCAGTACCTTTTAAGTAACTTTGCATCTTTTGAGCACATCCTACCTTTAGCACAATTTATAAATGTTTCTCTTTTTCATCTTCATGAAAGTTAAAAAAAAAAAAAAATAGCAGAAGTAGGCTGCTAAACTCCAGAGCAGTCAAATAATTACTTAGAAAATGGAAAGGCAGTGAACACCAGTCATTTCATGATTTCAATTTTATGATTGCTTCATTACAGAACATACATGCATAAAACTTTCAATAGACCTGCATCATCTGAACCATAGCTTTCGGTTTCAGCCCCAAACACTGCCGCTTACGAAAGCCTGGCCTTGCTTGAATTAGGTCTTCGAACAAACCTAGGAAAGTAGTTGCTAGAACAAAGAGAATTCTTGGTGTGTTCTCAGCGTTGCTCTAAGATGTTGAAAGAAAGGGAAATGCCTTCCTCTTGCTATTCCTTCAGCTTCTAGACACCTGTCTAAATTCTAAGAGCATCTCAGGGCTACACAGGGCTCTTCAGGAGTAGGATAAGGTAGTCTTGGAATCCTGTGATTACTTTCCCCTGCAATCCAGCAATCACTAAAATGACTACTCACATTTGTACCAGTAAAGGGCCACCATCAAAAGGCAAAGGAGCAAAGAGTCAGAAGTACCCAGAAGGATTATCAGGAAGCATCCCACATGCAATGCAATCGTCAAGGCATGAAAAGGATTGCTCCAAAATATACTACCTACATTTGAGCATCTGGGGGCAGCCAGCCACCGACTCACTCAACCTCCACAGGCTAGAAGCAGATCAAAAATTGAAGCTGCAATGTCATCTGGTGGGATATGTGAACAGACCAGACCAGACTTCTGGATACTCTCCTGGGCAGGCGAGCAGACTTTTGCACCCTTGGCTGCATGTCTTACCCCTGGTTCCTTGTTGTCACTTCTGTTTACATCACGGTAATTTTCATTTGTGTTATCTCTTCTGGTTGTTTTTAACAAACAGAAGTTGAAGGATAGTTATGTTCAGAGACGAGTTGTTTTTATAACTAAATCCTTTCTTTCATCCTCTCAATTAAGTGGTAGAAGGGCAAAATTAAATGAAGTGAAGCTGAGGCTTGATCCACAGAGGAATGGGTAGGCCACAGGGTCTAGAGTTTTGCAAACTTGGGTTTTAATCTAGTTTTGTCCCTTACGGAATATATGACTTGTGAAAATTAACTTAATTCTTTAAGCCTTGGCTTCCTCTTCTAAAATATGGGGATATTAGCACATAGCTCAAGATTGTTGTGTAGCAGTCAAGCAATATGGGTAATGTGCTGGGGCTCCGGCACACAGTAGTTGCTCAGTAAATGAAGAGACAGCGGTGACGACGATGATGATGATAGCGACCGTGGCAGTGACCCATCTTCCTAAGAAGTGAGGTCATCCTGTGTAGCGTAAATGTGCAATGATAAGGAAAGGAGAGACTGGCAAAGACACAATCATTTCCAAGTCTCTTTTTCATCAAATGGTTTCAGAATGTGGTTTAGGGTGACTTTCTCGAATGACAGACACAAGCATATTCTAAGTAAAGAATGTCAAAAAGCCTACCCTAAAGCTGAATATAGGTAATTGTGCTTCTCATAATCTCATTGTTGTCTCACTTCTTCCCCATTCCAAAGTCAGTATTGTCAAGAATCAAATGTCAAACTGATTTATTGAATTCTCTGGCAGCGGGAAGAAGAGGTTTGATAATCTGAGTGTTGCCTTAGTCCCAGGAGGCCAACCAGCCGGCCACGAACCCTTGGTTATACCATTTATATCGCTTTTAACATCCCTGAGTGGTTCAGTAAACAGCTCCAGAGAAATGAACCATACTCTGAAATATCCGCTTCCTGTGAACCGCACGTTGTCCCGTCTCTATGTCAGTGTTGCTGAGCGCTAAGATAACTATGTTGGTTTTAAAGGAAATACTCTCTACTTCATGGCAGTAGAAAGGGTTTCATAATTAGTGATATTTTCCAATAACAACCTTTATTCACTTATTCTTTTATTACACACTATTTTTGAGATTCTGCTATGTGCCAGATGACCCAGATAGGCATGAGGGAGGAGCTGGAAAATAGGCAGAGATACCCATTTCATACACTAGTACTAGTACTTGAGGAGCAGGGATAATATAAGGAACATACTTGGCTCATCGTTTCAATAGTTGGCTTTTAATACGTGGTAGGTCTTACTAGTGTTAGGAAGATTCCTTGCTCTAGGAATCTTTGACTCTCTAAGCTCTATCACTTACCCATCTTGACACAAAACAATGGGGGGGGGAGAGGAGGAAAAATCTGAAAGTAAAGAGAATAATGTTCAGGTAGGATCGGGATTGAGAAAACATGCAGTTGGAATCTAGATATTAGAAAGAGAACCGGCATGGGGGTACCCATGTTACAGGATTCCTCTTGTGTCTTCTCCCTGGAATGAAAGCTCTTCTTACAAGGGATTACTTGCACAATCATTGTTGAGGGGAGGGGCTGAAAGCAGATTGGAGAGCAGGTAGTGTGACATTGCTTCTCACTAAACTTTCAGCTCAGCTCCATGGGCACATCCAAGTGCCAGGGATCCTGGTAAATGTAGTCTGAGTGTGTGTGTGTAAACGGAATCATACTGTATACATATTTTCCTGCCAATTCTTCTTACCACATTAGCCCATACAGATCATTATTTGTATTGGCTGCACAGTGTGCTAATGGAAGAATGCTCTGTTTTATTTAACCAGTCTGTACGGTCTTATCCAACTTTCAAAACAGTGAACTTGCTTATTCATTCTATATAATGACATGTTTTCAATATTTGAGTTTTGTGGGTAATTGAGATTTTTATCATACCAAGCACCATTTTTTTTTTTTTTTTTTGGGGTCAAGATTCTAAGCAACTTTTGCATGAAGCTCTTTCTAAATGTATTACACAGTGAGAGGTCTTCCTAGGAATTATCCACGGAACAGAACTGACTGATTTTACTTTGGACTGTGGCAGAGAGAGTGGAGCTTCCCAAGTACTATGTTTGTTTCCCATATTCCCGTCTCCTTGATGAGTCAGTTCTTGCCTCTGGGCTGTGGATATAAGAATGAACACTAATTCTGGGCCAAAATACAAAACAGTAGGTTTGAGGTCTGGGTGCAGACTTTAAGCACTCTTCCCCAACATGGTGACCAAGGAGGCACCATGTTGAGGTGGCGGAAGAACTAGATAAAATCAACAAGAATTGTTGAATTACTTTGTGGAGAAAAACTGCCCTGGGGAACTGCCAACTTTGAGCAGAATATTCAGGACTGAGAAGGGCAAACCTTTAGTTAACCTCTTAAGAGACAGGGGCTGTTACTACAGCATATTCTATCCTAACAAATCAAATATCCATGCAATATCATTTAAAATGTTAATTAGATTACTTTACAATATTAATTAATATGAGTTTACATTTCTACAGGGCCTTGGAGCTTGCATAAGGCTTTCCGAATCATGAGCTTATGTAACTTGTACAATAATATCATTGCGGGTATAGATACTTTTGAGATACGTTCTACAATTTTACCCAACCTTTATGAATTGATAGCATTTTACTTTCTGAGTTAGCATATCTTCTCTTTATGGGATGTTCATGCCTGCGCCTGTATGTTTCACCCTATTGCTGCTTTTCCTGCCCTCTTATGTGATTTTAGTAGGCAAGATCTAAATTTAGTTTTATTTGTCAAAGTAAATTGTCTCAGAATGAGAACCCCAGAATCTCCCTTCTGAGTAAGCTATTTAATATTTAACTCTTAACACACAGAATGTTCAGGCTGTATTTTCCATCAGAAATGTCCTTTCCAGGCTAATTGAGATTACTTCCCATCCTCTTGGTTTTAAGAGTGGTTCTATGGCAACCCTTGGTTTCTCAAGGTTCTCCTTGACTTAATCTTTCTTCTCCTCGCTTTCTACCTACACAGTGCTCAGCTCTGACTTGACGACTGTAGGGAAATTATGAATTCCAACAGGCAGGTAACTGAGTTGCTATTGAGGACTCTGCATCCTGGTCCCGCCTGCGGAGAGCCCCGTGTCCCATTCAGCAGAGCGCAGGTCATGGCCTGCAGTCCACTCATTTCTTTAGCAAAATCATAGAACTAAGTTGATTACCAACTCAGATTTCTCTGAATACCAAATTATCTGGTTATAATCAATATCGATAGCCTTGGGGGACTGAAAATCTGTTCAAATCTTGTAATCAAGTACCAAAAAAAATTAATAGTTAACATACATTCGGTATACACGCCACACCATGCACCTTAATCCATCGCCTCACTAAACCAATTTTCTCCTTGCTCCCGTTTCATACGTGGGGAACTGGGGCTTGCAGAGACGCCTGCTCCGGGCCACTCAGGGCGGGAGCAGTGAGACAGACCTTGAGTCTCAGTATGTTTGACTCCAGAGCCTCAGCACTTAGCCTTGTACTCTGCTGTAAGCAAATACGAATGGCCGCTACATAGGCCCTTGGGAAACTGATCAAATTAACAATTCTCATCAGAAGCCAGGTCATGTTTTCTGCCCTTCCCTGGAGCCTCTTCCGTACAGGCATCGGTGGTCTCTCCTTATATGACTTGTCACTGGTGCAGTAGTCCCTAGGCATCAGGGACCTTTGCAGCTGACAGCCTGACTCACCACCCTTCTGGAGATTCAGTCGGTGAGGAAAGCGTGATCCCACGTGGATTTAGCTTATTATCCACACCCCACGGGCAGCACGAGCCTCACGTCTGCATCTGTTCCACTTGTCCCCCCAAAGGTCGTGGGGTCATGCGGAGGTGGGCGCAGGTGCATGCCGTGCACACCGGGGTCTGTGTCACAGCTAAGAAACACCGAGTGAAGGAAATCTCAGAAATCGCAGAAAGGGGCTCCTTGCAAACCTGCCCAGCTTCGCCCCCGAGGGACATATTAGCTTTATTATCCTGCTCAGAAAACAAGTCTGCCCTTTGCCCTGGAGAGGGACACTCACTTCCATGGCTGCTACGTAAATGTTTTGGGAGACACGGTCTGAGATGCGTGGAGATGCCATGGAGAAGTGATTCCTGATAACTTAAAGGACAAAATGTGCCCAGAAGCACACTGTTCTCATGTATGTTCCCTCTGCTGGGCTGTCGTGAGCGTCTGCCTGGATCAAGCTTCCCTCCTCACTGGGAACGATGACACAGTGCGGACTGTGAATGGGGATGTTAAGTCCCCACAGAAGGCCTGTCTTCTGGAGCATCTGGTCTGTGCGTAAATTGGTATAATCCGTTTGGAAAATATTTTGTAATACGAACAAAGAGACAGAAGTGTATTGATACACACTGAGCAGAAATTCCAGGTCTAGGAATCAATCCCAAATGAATAATCCAAAAGCACTGGGAAAACTTACATAAACAGATTATTTATAATAGCGGAATGGTGATCATAATCTAAGGAATAGAAGAATAGATCAATTATGGTGCATTTTTGGATGAAACATTATCTTTTTATTTAGAATGATGGTTATGGAATTCTACTAATAAGAAAAATATCTATGATGTAATGTTATGGGAAAATTAAGGTTAAAAACTAGCTACATAATATGAATACAAATGTGGTGAAATGCCCACTCATAAGAGAAAAAAGAAGAAAATCCACTGAAGATTTGCTAAGCACTCGTGGAATTAGACTAGTGGAAGCAAGAATGATTTTTTTTCTCTTCACTATTCTCCAAAAATTTTAGACACATGGTTAGTTTGTTTCAATGGAAAATACGTGTAAGTTTAAAGAGATATTATAATGAGGTATTAATGTTATCAATCAAATATTAATCTCTAAATTTAAATCAGAAACAATCGAGTATCAAGCATTTTTATTCTTCTTAATGTTAAGCCCTTTCATTGGTTAGGTTTATTAATTAGAATCTCTTCTTTAAGACCATTTGTCCCCCAAGCATGAAGGGCATCTGGACAGACCACCTGCCCACTGTTGGGTGGAGACACCCTTCATGGGACAGGGCTGGACTTTCCTTTCCCTGGCTTCCTCCCTTAATCTAGAAGAACCCCCCAAGGATAAAATGCTAATGCTTACAAGTACATCAGGGTCCTCAGACATTAGGATTGGCTCCTACTCAACTCTCTGGACCCACCCACCATTAAGCACTTCCTACTTCCCTCTCATCCCCATTACTATGTCACACCCTGAACCGGACCTACCAGGATTCTATAAACTCCTAGAACATTCCAGGCTCTTTGCCTCCAGACCGTCCCACCTGCTGTCTGGTCTGCCTGGAGCTCTGCCCTCCCAACTCACTTTCACCAAACTAAGTCCCGCTCATAATTAAAATCCTTTTCCCCTAAGCCTGGATCTGATGCCCTGCTCAGTTCCCTTAGCACCGTTGTTTTAGCACTCCTCACCCTCTCTGTGCTGACACATGCTTTCAGGAGGCCAGGAGATTTGCACTGGGGACTATCCTGGAAAATGCCAAAATCCGATTCAAGAGGTAACAATGAACACGCATCTATTACTTCAAATTGTCGAGACTAGGGAAGGCAGTTTGAGAATCTGGCTTCTATTGTTTGTTGATTTCATAGAAGCCTGTTTATTTCCCATGTAAAATTCATTCTAGGAAAAGACTCGATCTCGGATGCTGCAGTGTCCGTCGAACTTCACACTGAGCGGGCTGTGCGTGAGCCCCTAAGGTGTGAGGACCGAGTGCTCAGACGTGGAGTTTTGGGGGGCGAGGGATAGGAGAGATCAAAGACCCATCTGGTGGTTCCCATGTGAAAGGAATGAGATCGCTACTTGCTTAACGTGAAACATACAGTTACCAGCTATGCACTTGCTTTCCTTTCTATTTAAATCACTTTACTGTAATGTGTTTCGATTTCTGATCTAAGTTATTATCTCATACTACTTAGGTAAACTTTCTTGTTTTACACTTTTTTTTTTCCTTAGAAATAAACTTCTTGCAATATCAAGTGTTAAATTAGCTCAACTTCTAGCTGAGGTGATCAGGGCGATCAGGCGATCATTTTGGCAAATCCCTGAAGTATTTATTTCAAACTATTAAAAAGTCCACCCTGGGGTGCCTGTGCGGCTCAGTTGGTTAAGTGGTTAAGCTTTGGCCTTCGGCTCAGGTCCTGGAATCCAGGTCCCTGCTCAGTGAGGAGTCTGCTCCCCCCTCTCCTTCTGCCCCTCCCCTATCCCCTCTGCTCAAGTGTTCTCTCTCTCAAATAAATAAATAAAATCTTAAAAAAAAAAAAAATCCACCCTGAAGATCCAACTCTGAGTGAACAGAATGAATGAATTCTCTGAGTGAATTGTTAGTCACGGGACTGTAGAACTTCTCCTGCATCGGTGATTCACTGTCTAAGGGGTGGGAAGGAAGGAAACACTTGCTTTCTTATCTAAGTGTCCTGACTCTTCCCATATCCTGACTTCCTCCTTCCCGTGGCTGAGGATTTCTGATTCTTCCCATCGTGAGTACATCATATCTTACAGATAAACTGGATGGAACAAGGTATAATATAAACCCATTTCCAAGTGGAGAATTAGGTGAAATCACTGATGGTTTAAATCATATTTTAGATGAATTCTACTATATCGACAATGATTTTCTAAAGTTTTTCTCCGGACTAAAATATCTGTAGAGACATCTTAGATTATAAAAAGGACAGCTACTTAAAAAAAAAAAAAAAAACTTTTGTGTTGAAGAGTTTTTTTTAAAGATTTATCTATTTATCTGAGGGGGGAGGGGCCTAGGGGGAGGGAGAGAGAGCCCCAAGCAGACTCCCCACTGAGTGCAAAGCCCAACGGGAGCTACATCCCATGACCCTGAGATCACGACCTGAGCCGAAAACCAAGAGTTAGACGCTCAACTGACTGAGCCACTCAGGCAGTGATGGAGATTTTTAAAAGATCTTTTTGTTTCTTTATTTCATATCACTATTTATTTTTTTTCCCAAAGACCAATATTACCCATTACCATGGGCCCCTATTCTTTGGAATTTCAAGGAACTCGGCTGGGAGGTTTTCAGGCCTTAACATCTTATCCAACTGACAAGTTTACCTGCTAGACAACATCCTCAGACCTGGAAAGCTCAGGGATACATAGTTCTCACTCTGAACCCGTTGTCTTAATAAAGAAATAAGTAGTAGGTCTACCCTTATTGTCAAAGTCGAGAACTACAATCTTAGAGGTGGAAATGGAAGGTTTGTGTTGCCTGCTCGTATGTAGAGTCCTGTCTGGTATGCACAAAAGAAACATTTCCAAGTTCAGGTGTTTAATGCTACAAACCACGTGGGGATTATAAAGGAAAAGAGCCACAAAGCTGCTAATATTTTTGACCAACATGGTGACTATACTGCATTCCCCAAGAGACTGTCTGCGAATGTATCTGAGCTAGAAATGCTCGAAGGCTAGTCGCATAGGGCACATCAATGGCTATTTCATCAGAGAGCCTGGCCACTGGATATCAGAGGGAACTGTGCTCTGCCCGCCATCTTCCCTGCCCCTGGCTGAGAAAGGGCAGGAAGGGCTTTTGCTCACACGAGTGATCTGAGCTGAAGAAGCTAAGCTGCCTTCTAGAATAGAATCCATATTGGCATGTCAATCATTTCTGTGTGTGTGTTTTCTTTTTGCTGCATTTTCTCCCTTCTGAAGAAACTTGCCATGCGGTATTTAAGGTGACCTAACTCTCAGCTAGAACATTCAGTGTGGTTTATCTTTCCACCCACGTGCAACTCGCCTTGCAGACTTGACAGGGATAGATCAGCCCGGTGGAGGAGCAAACAAAAAACCAAAAATACCCTCCTCCAAAAAATACCCCACGGTGTGAAACTCTTTCTGAGAAAGAGTGGCCTGTTTCCTTAAAGTAGAAAAAAAAATAACAAAAATAGATTTTTCTTGAGACTCTTGTTTACTCAGATGATACCAATTCTGTTTCTAGCACAACACGACTGTAGTTGCTACCCAGAGATTTTTAGAAAGTCAGATGGATGTGAATGCAGTGGAGTTTTGCCGTGAGTGAGTTGTGCTTCTCACATCTCTTATTAGAAGGTAAATGCATAATTATATGGCACACTCATATAAGAGCAATAAACTTTATGGGAGTATTTATAAAACAGTATGTTTACATCAATGGTGCTATACAAGTAACAAGTAATAATAACATTGTGAAGAAAATTAGCTCCTTAGATGCGTAACATTTAATATGTAGCCCTGTATAATTAATATCCTGGCAATTTAATGTGTTACTCATTTTCTTTTTTTTCCCTCCCCTCTACTAGGAAGAAAGAAACAGAATTTGTTTAATTTAATACAGCATTTTCACGGTAGTATAGAGCCAAAATGTTATCATGCTAAATTAATCTGATTTCCTATCCCAGAACTTCGAAACTGGGCAGGTTTCTTAACCTACAGTGTGTCCACTTGGATGATTTGTAAATATTGTTACTGCTTCATTGTTGTCTTTTTGTCTCCCCTCCTGCTAGACACCCTCCAATGTACAGGGCAGCCCCCACAGCAAAGAATTATTTAGCTCAAAACGTCCATAGTGCTGAGGTTGAGAAATCCTGAACGAACTCACTGATCTTTAAAACCACCCTCCAAGGTAGGGATTCTTAGTCTCATTCTGAACATTAAAAAAACAAAACAACAACAACAACAAAGTTGGGCATGGAGGAACCAGGAGATTCATCCAAGATACAATTGCACTGCAGGAAGTCAAGGGCTTGGGGCTTTTGAATCCAGGTCTTCAGGTCTAAACCTCCGTGCACCTGTCTCAGGCCTGTTTCATGAGTCCTGCTTGTACTGAGAACTTAGCATTGGTTGCAGCGGTTGCACAAAAGTGTGTGTGTGTGAGCGCACGGGCACACATGTATTTTCCTGACATTCAGAAATTGGTCCCTGGGAGGACAGACAGGTCTGATTAAAGGCAAAACTGAAGAAAGCCAATCCATCTCTGGCGCTGCCGTCCCGAGGCCCCCTCGAGGTGGCCCCCTCGAGAGTCCATCGCATACCGGCTCACTTCCTGGCCAGGTTACTTGGTCCCGCCCACCAGTGGATGGAAAATAGAGGCCGGTGTCCGCCTCAGCTAATGGGGGAGCCTCTCAGACAAGGGCACATGCCCGTGAGCTCGTCCTAACGCTTCCTGGGCCTCTTCCGGTCGTAATAATAATGTTACAGTAATAATGAGGAGGTTTTCATTCTGCCCAAAGGGCGTCCAGAGCTCCTCCAGACGCACGCTGATCGCTCGTCAAAGCTGCCCAGAGCCAGGGCGCCACGCTGGAACGGCTTGCGACGACCCCCTCCCCGGGGGACAAAAGGAGACAGAGTCGGGTGCTCGTCCTGCGGTCTGCAACAACGCGGCCCCTCCTGTGCCAGCAGCAGCCGCGGCAATGATGTCCTCGCCTTTTCACGGAGCCTTACGTCACCGGAACACACAGAGCAAGGGCCCTTCCTCTTCACGATTTGGCTGTCACTGTCGCCACTTAATAAACAGTTAAAAGGCAGTGACTCAGAGTGCAGGTGCCTGTTTGGCGTGCTGGTTGTCAAACGGACCCATCCCAGCTAATTTAGGTCCTCAGCGGCCCCACTCAGGACGCCTCCAGGCAGGCCCGGTGCCAGCGCGGCCTGGCAAGTTCCAGGCGTGAGGAGGGCAGGAAAAGCCCTGAGACGCGGAGCCGGGCCCAGTGGCCTCCAGGTGGAAGTGACGTGGGCGGAGGGCTCAGGCCGGGGGAGCCTCAGGGCTCCGAACCAGTAGGTGACCGACGCTCGATGCTCAAGCACACAGCAGTGTGTCCCTTCTCCTACAACCTGTGGGGGCAGAACGCCAGGCTCGCGTGGCAGGCGAGTGTCTGCACACCGGCCGTGAGGACAAGAGGGCCTCTGGGCACGCCCGCTGGCTCTCCCTAGACTTGTCAACCTGTGTGTCCGCTGGCCAGGTGGTCCGGTCATCACTCAGCACGAGGGGCTGCTGCGCTCATGCATCACTTAGGTTCCTCGAGGAACCTTCCTGCATGGCTCTGGGCCCCACTCTGCCAGCCCCAGGGTTCACTGAGGATGCCAGCGTGCGGTGACGGGCACCCGCTGGTAATTTGATGAATGGTAATGAACCTAAAAAGAACCATCCTATAGCATCCCAACGACAAAACCCACCAAGTGCCCACGGCGTACCAGGTACTGCGTGTGGCTCTGGGGACACTCGGGAGACAGGCATCGTCCTCAAGCGCAAGATGTTTAGAGGAAACAACCAGTTGCACATGATAATAAGATGCTAAATGTGATGCTTTAAGAGAGGAAGAATGTCCATCACTGAAAACTTGGAACAGATCTGGAGTTGGTAGCAGGGAACACGAACCACAAGTCGTACATGACTTCAAAACTCAAAGTCTTGGATGAGCAAACCGATGATCTTGGTGTGAACATTCTGTAAGCACTGCGCTTATCGCCTCCGTTCCCAGGCTTTGCCTCCATGCCTTTATCTTAATGCCATGTTCATCATTCTGGTTACTCATTGTTCCAGCTTATTTTTTTGACACTGAATTTTTCATTGAAAATTTAATTGAGATAGTCTAGATTTATAGGTAGTTATAAGACATAACACAGAAATATCCTAT
>CM052885.1:3469445-3491102 GCA_028534135.1 Potos flavus
AAGTCAGTTAGCAACCAAACACCTTTAGCAAGGCTAAATGTGCAACACATCTGCCCTCTAAACTAGTTTGATGTCTAGGAGCGGTAGATGTCATGAAGGGCTTCCTTTATCAGAGTATAGTCTTTGTGCTAAATATATCGATGCTAATTTGTAATGCAGCCACCTTCTCAACTGAAATGCAGAATGTTCCAAAAGAACATATGTCCATACAAACTTCTTTAGCTTCAGCTTCAGAAACAGTTTGTGTTTTCCTTTTTCTATTCTTTTCTTTTTTCCCCTTTTCTTTTCTCCCGTTTTTTTTTTTCTCTTTAATCGAGACAGCAAATGCCTGCGCTATGCCCGTGAAGCAGCCATCTTTCTCCTGAGCTCCAGAATTATAAATCCGACAGCCTACCGAACACATTACAAGACACGCCAAGTTAAGTACACAACGTTTGCCACTCTGAAGAGAGAAGCAACTTTTCGAAATAAAGAATTAAAGATGGCTAACGATAAAGCGTTGTTAAACTCACCAGTGAAATGAATGGACAAGAAAAGGAGAGATTCATATTGCTCTGTAGTTTTCTGGAAAGGCCCCAGCAGCAGATTAGAAGGAAGTCTACTTCAGGAAAGTCATGGGTCTTTTTTTATGGCAGTGAGCAGAGAGAAAATGAAGGAAGATGGGAAAGGCAGTCTAGTTAGAGGCTGAGCCGGCAAGGAGCCAGTGACCAGAGGCGGCTGGCTCGTCTGCATTGGGGATTGTCAGGAGCTGAATTGCGTCCCTCCCAAATTCATTCATTCATCTGAAATCCTCTTCCCTGTACCTCAGACTGTGACCTGATTTAGGGATAGGGTTGTTCCAGCTGTAACTAGTTAAGATGGGGTCATACTGGAGTAGGATGGATTCTCAACCCAGTATAACTGGTGTCCTTATAAAAAGGGGAGATTTGAACACGGGTATGCACACAGGGAGGATATCATATAAAGATGAAGACAGAGGTCAGGGGATGCCTCTGCAAATGAAGGAACCACTAGAAGCTGGGAGAGAGGGACAGAACGAATGTTCTATCGCAGCCCAAAAGGCCCTCCAACCTTATCTCTGACTTCCAGCCTCCGGAGCTAGATGACAGTCCATTTCTGTTATTGAAGCCATGCAGTCAGGTCCCACTTTGTCACGGCAGCCCTAGCAAGTTGATACAGGGATGTCCCAGGCCATGCCCTTACCTGCGACGCATCATGTTTCTGTCGGGGGCTGGTGTTAGAAAGAGCCCTGCTTGGAGTCATCCACACTGATGACCATCTCCTTTGCTTCAAGTCACACTTTTGCAGACATTGGGAGGAATGATACATTCCAAAATAGTCTTTAAATATGTACTGTATGTCATTAGAGTGCCAATAAAGGCTAACCCAGAAGTCTCTGCACCTCATTAACAGGCCCTCAAAGAGAACATTAATTAAATCCTGGAAACTACAGGGTTTTGAACAGTTGGAATTTATATTTTAAAAATAGGCAACTTTGTTTCCTCCCAGTTCTAAAATCTATAATTCTGGTTGTGACACACTTATCACCCACCAGCTCTTATGTTCGTTTGGATCTTTCCAGATTTCTTAGAAAGTGCCAAGAAAACATTTGCATCCCGGCATACATACTGAGCTGGACATCGTCCTGAGAATTTCAATAAAATGAAAGAAGCACATGGTTCCCAAATATCTATCAAATCCTGCCACCTCTTACTGTTTGAGGGGAAAGAAGTACTACTTTTTTAAATAATTTCTAAAGCATTTTCTAAATTTTTGTGCATAGAATTGGTGAGATTTTCTTTAATAGGTGATAAATTATGTGGCCTTAATAGACTACAAGGATTAACAGAAGTAGGACCTCAAGAAATCTCTGGGATGGAGAACCAGTGTTTACCATATTTGTGTGCACTTTCTCCAACAGCCACAATCTCACGCTAGCTACTGCTGATCGGTTCTCTCCTGCTCCTTCCTACCTTGTCTCCTCTGCAGTAGAGAAAATACAAACTTTACCAGCCTGAAATAAAATCTACATTAGAAAACATGAATAGGTCAGATGGGTCATCAAAAATATCGACCTTAAACTTAATTTTGTTTTGGATTAGAAGGGTTATTTCTGCCTTTTTTTTTTTTTTTAAAGTTACTGCTTAGTTCTTTGCCTTACCTTTCAAATCCCAGACACCTTGCTATTTCATGACTTTCTCTATTATCTTTCCACTGCAAGATAAATACGATACTTCATAATGTTTAACAAATTATATGTGCCAGATGAGTGACTTTGACAAGTTATTTGTCCTCTCTCAGCTTCTGCATCTTCATATGCAGATGAGAACATTTTTTTTTTAAGATTTTATTTATTTATTTGACAGAGAGAGAGATTACAAGTAGGCAGAGAGTCAGGCAGAGAGAGAGGGGGAAAGCAGGCTCCCCGCTGAGCAGAGAGCCCGATGCGGGGCTCGATCCCAGGACCCTGAGATCATGACCTGAGCCGAAGGCAGAGGCTTAACGCACTGAGCCACCCAGGCGCCCCCGCAGGTGAGAATGTGAATACCCACCTTACAGGATTGTTGCAGTGACCTAGTAATATAAGTGAAAGGGATGCTCCACCAGGTCTGATAAGGACTCTCCATCAGCAAACCGATTGGAAGAGGACAAGGGGTTTACTGAATGGGTAAGGAGTGCTTAGCAAAATCACCAGAAGCCTAAAGAAACAAGTTAAGGCGGGGAGTAGGGGGGAGTGTGAAAGGGAGACGAGGCAGCTGGAATCATAGCAAAAACTACTCTACAGAATGAGTTAGATAAGGTCTTCCTGAGCAGAGATGCCAGTAGTGGACAATGACTCCTATCGCACCCACTGTTGTGGTCACTGCTGATGTCATTGCTGCCAGATGGGGAGCTTCCCTCTCTTGACTCTTGGTATGACTAAATCCTGACTCAAATTTCTGGCTGGCTGTGTCTGATTGGCTAAGCCTGATCACATGCTCCTACGACTCTGCAACAAGGGAGTCGGGGAAATTGAGTACCTGACACAATCATTTTCAATAGAGGCAAACTCCACGTCCCAAATAGATTGAAATGGTACAGAATTTTGTAACTAAGATTGGGAATAAGAAACAAATCAACAAACAAACAAAACCTGATGAGGGCCACAAGTGTCCATCACTTCCTGCCATATAGTAAGATTTAGATATATTATTAAATATGTTGTAAAAAATACAAGAAGAGAATAAACAGAAATAATTCCGAGGTGGGAAAGATCAGGTAAAGTTTATTTGGAAACTTAGGCTTATGATGAGATTGAGAGTAAGTAATATTTAGACACGCAGGCAGATAAGGAGGAGTTTGCGAATTTCAAGATGAAGGCAACTGTAGGGATAATGGTTTGACTTCTAAAAATGTAAAAGTATATACCGAACATGAACAAAACCATATCTCAGAAATAGGCCACTCAGGAGATAACTGGGAAAAAATGGGAATTAAGTCTAGGAAGGTAATTTGTACCCTGACTTAAGGATATCTTTAATTCTATATTAAAGACTAAATGGATATGCAAAGATTTTTCACTGAGAGATGATAGGGTAGGAGAAGTTATTTTAAAATATGGAGCACATCCTGAGAAAAATCAGCAAGTTCTTTAATGACTTGCATGTGACTTGGGAAAAAGGGACAGCAATGGAGGCATTTGAACAACTGAGCCTTGACAATGACTTTATAGCAGGACCTGAAGGATTCACAGTCAAAAGCAATTTGTTACTTACGGCAATGGCACCTGGTTGAAAGTTATTATCAGAGATAAAATGCCTCCGAGAGGCTTCTTTAGCTGACTTCTGTTCTTCCTGGCACAAACATTGTGATTTTACCTTTTTTATTATTATTATTATTTTTGGCTATAGAATGCAGATTACAGGCAGGCTGCATTGTAAGCCAGCATTTCTATTAGATTAGTCCTATATCAGTGAGGACATAAACATGTTTAGAATGGTCATTTGTGTCAGTCCTGGAATCTAAAATCCACTCAACTGGTGAATTGTAAACAAATTGTGGGTTATCTGTAAAATGGAATGCTACGTAGCAATAAAAATGGAAGAAAAACATTTCATGCAATAACATGTATGAATTTAAAAAAACTACCAAGGGAAAGGCACCAGAAACTTAAGGCTTTATACTGTTCGATTCCATTCATTTGACTTCCTGTCAAAGGCAGTCCTGAGCAATTTAGTCTCTCTCCTTTTGATATCAGAGCAATCATGGCCACATAATATTTTTTAGAATCTGTTCCCTTCTCTTAGAGATTCTGGAAGTTTTTGTTTAGAACTGATATTATTTCATCCTTAAATATTGGGTAGAATTTTCTGGTGAAGCCATCCAGTCCTGGAGATTTTCTTATAGAAGGGTTTCTTAATATTAGTTCAGATTCTTATTAGATGTAAGATAAGTTAGGTTATTTGTAAGTGAGCTTTCACAGTTTTTTTCTTTGAAGGAATTTGTCTGTTAAATTTAACTTAATTTTAAGCATTTTCATAAATTCCTTTATCATTTAATAGCTATAGAATCTGCAATACTGTTCATTTTTTCATTCATGATACTGGTAAACTGTGTCTTCTATTTTTTGATGACAAGTCTAACAATTTTATTCATCCTTTTAAAAAAGTAGCTTTTGGTGTGGATTTTTCTGTCCTGTTTTCCATCTCAATGATTTCTGCTCTTATTTCTATGACATCATTTCTTTTGTTGGACTTAGGCTTACTTTTCTCTTTTGTTCTAGTTTTTAATTTGGAAGACAGATAACTTATTTGAGACCTTTCTTCTGTTTTAAATGAGCATCTGATACTATATATTTTCCTCAAAGTGCTGCATCAGCTGCATCCTGTGCATATATTTTTGGTATAATTATCAAAATATTTGATAAGATAAGATAAGATAATATTTGATAATATAAGACTTAGGCTCTTATAAGTTCACAGTTGTTGTTTTTTTTTTTTAATTTGAGATTTTTAAGGGAGCTAGATGCATGTTTGCATAATTGTTTTGCAGACTGTATTCTCCAGAGATATTTGCAACTGTAATTTTCTTCCCATATACTTTTCTACAATGTGACATTGGTCTCATCTATTAATAGATGGATTCAAATTACCTCAAGAGAAAGGATGATTAACAATTGTTTGACCAACAGAGTACCACAGAAATGACTTTTTATGACTTCTGAGGCCAGTTACAAAATGTTATGCAGCTTCCGTCTTATTCACTGAAATACTAATTTTTTTAATTTAAAAATTGAGTATTTAAAACCGTAAGATACTGTTTAAGGTGTCCAGCTACCCTCAGAAGCTGCCATGTTCTGAGAAATAAAAAATCACGGTGAAGCCACATGAAGGCATTTACTCTTTGGATCTTTCTGGTCCAGGAGCCATTCATGTGAGTAAATAAGCTTTCAGATTAATTCTATCCTCCAGCCATCAGGTCGCCCCTGGTATTTTTCCAGCGGACGTCCAGATGTTGTGGAGCAGAGAGAAACCATTATCTCTGTGCTCAACCCTGACTCACAAAATCTAGGAACATAGCAAAATTATTTTAGGTTTCATATTTTGGGGTAATTTTTATGAAACCCTAGTGGACAGAACAGTTGAATACTTGACTTTATACTTCAAAGCCAATTTTTTAAATAGACTTTACTTTTTAGAGCAGTTTTAGGTTCACAGCAAAATTGAGCAGAAAGTGAAGAGAATTCCTATATAGTCCCCTCTATCACAGACTCACAGCCTCCCCCATTATCAACATTTCAAACAGAGTAGAACATTTGTTACAATCAATGAACCTACACTGACACATCACAATCACCCAAAGCCCATCATTTACTTTAGGATTTACTCTTGATGTTCTATATTCTATGGCTTTTGAAAATGTATAATGACATGTATCCATCATCATAATATCACACGGAGCATTTTCACTGCCCTAAAAATCCTCTGTGCTCTGCCAATTTATCCTTCCCTCCCCACTCCCCACCACTGGCAGTCACTGATCTTTTTACTGTCTCCATAGTTTTGCCTTTTCTAGACTGTCGTATAGTTGGAATCATACAGTATGTAGACTTTTCAGATTGGCTTCTTTCCCTTAGTAACATGCCTTTAAGTTTCCTTCATGCCTTTTCATGGCTTGATGGCTCATTTCTTTTTAGTGATAAATAATATTCCATTGTCTAGATGTACCATGGTTTATTTGTCCAGTCACCTACTGAAGGACATCTTGGTTGCTGCCAAGTTTTGACAATTATGAATAAAATTGCTATAAACATTGACATGTGGATTTTTTGTGGACTTAAGTTTTCAAGTCATTTGGATAAATACCAAGGAGTACAATTGCTGGATCATATGGTAAGAGTATGTTTAGTTTTGTAAGAAACTGCCAAACTGCCTTCCAAAGTGGCTACACCATGTTGTGTTCCCATCAGCAATAAATGAGAGTTCCTCTTGCTCTGACACCCTCACCAGCGTTTAATGTCGTCAGTATTCTGGGTTATGGCCTTTATAATAGGTGTGCAGTGGTATCGCATTGTTTTAGTTTGTACTTCCCCGATAACGTGATGTGGAGCATCTTTTCATGGCTCATTTTCCACCTGTGTATCTTCCTCAGAGAGGTGACTCTTCAGGTCTTTTGATCACTTTTTAATCTGGTTGTTCAACTTTTTATTGTTGAGTTTTAAGAGCTCTTTGTGTGTTTTGGGTAATGATTCTTTATCAGATTTGTCTTTTGCAAATATTGTCTCCCCCCATCTATGGCTTGCATTTTCATTCTCTTGACTGTCTTTCCCAGAGAAGATTTTTTTATTTTTAATAAAGTCCTTCTTATTAATTTTTTCTTTCATGGATCAAGTCTTTGATGTTGCCCCTAAAAGGTCATTGCCATTCCCAAGGTCATGAAGGTTTTCTCCTATGTTATCTTCTAGGAGTTTTGTAGTTTCGTGTTTTATATTCAGGTCAGTACTCCATTTTGAGTTCATTTTGTGTCAAAGAAAATACCTCACCAAATGCACAGCCAAGCCAATATTTTCTTAAGGGCTCCAAAGTTATGACAACTTCTAAAGTAAAGAGGAGCTTCCAGGTAGTTAGACTAAATTTAGTAACTGGTGTTGATGCACATGCCAGTTAACCCTGGGTGATTCTGACCTTGGATATAAGAACATTTTCATTCAATCATTCTTCTACACGATATTCATTCAGAAATATTTACTAAAGTGTCTCCTTCTGTGAGGCATTTTTCTAGGGGATAAACTATATGTGAAGATGTAGTATGAAACTAAACTCACAAATTTTTATATTTATGGAGCTCATATTCTAGTGGGAGAAAATAAGGAAACTATAATGTATATTAGCTATTGATAAGTGCTGTATATATAATATGGGAAAGAAGAATAGGCAATTTGGGGTGGAATTTGCAATTTTTAATACAGTCATATAAGGTTCATAGATAAGATGACCTTTAGAGGAAAGATCTAAAGGAGATAAAGAAGAAAGTTGTGCAGTTATCTGTAAGGAGAAGAAAGGAGAAAGTAGGCAGAAATTAAATCAGAGAAGTAATGAGTGGTGAAGATTAGGTAGGAATTTATGTACTTTAGTCTGAATGCGATGGAAAGTCACAGAGAGTAAACTAAAGGGAAGTAAGTATGGATGATATTCTCCTTATAGTTGGGGAATTCCACGACCAGCTTTTCTAGGTCTCTAGTTTAGAGACAGTAGATCATGGGACTTCTCAGTTTCCTTAACTGTGGGAGCCAATTCCTTATAATCAATCAATCTCTCTTTCTCTCTCGTATCTAGAATATATATTACATGAATATTATATATACATATTTTATGGTACTATATAGAATATATATCCTATGTTATACATATCTTGTGTTATATATTATATAAATATATATGTACATATGAATATAAGTGTTTATATATAAATATAAATATCATATAAATATATTTACAAAATATATATGTGTATGTGTGTAGATAGACAGCTAAGCCATTGGTTCTGTTTCTTTGGAGAACCTTGACATACTCCTTGATGTACAAATAATACAGGATTTAAGTTCAGATTTTTTTTCAGATACGGTATGTCAAATAAGATGATTCTTGTTTGATTGCCTCTGCTGTCTCTATTAGAGCCATCAGCTGGTGTGTGTGTGTGTGTGTGTGTGTGTGCGTGTGTGCTTGTGCGTGTTAGAGAAGATTGGGTACTGAGGATGAACACTTCTGCAGAAAAGCTAAGCAGATTACCTATA
The DNA here is from genome assembly GCA_028534135.1 of Potos flavus. Classification (NCBI taxonomy): domain Eukaryota; kingdom Metazoa; phylum Chordata; class Mammalia; order Carnivora; family Procyonidae; genus Potos; species Potos flavus. The sequence goes on from CM052885.1 coordinate 3,477,718, forward strand.
AAATATATTGTAAAATCTGACTGCTAATCCATGAGCATGAGCGGAACCCTCTTGAGACTTTTGAATGCCAGTGGAGTAATTATAATGATGGACATTAGGTTCTAAGGAAGGAAGGATATAAGGGTAAAATCAGTAGTGAAAAGTTGGTGAGGTCATGTGTTGGAGAGCGGCACTGAAGTCAGTGAGCCAGAAGGAGAGTGGAATTCATCACAAAATGTGTGTGTGTGTCCGTGTGTGTGTGTGTGTGTGTGCATCTGTGTGTGTCTGTGTATACATTTCTCCGTGTGTGGAGGAGGGTGTGGCGCTGTGTATGTTTCATCCAGCGAAATCCACCTAAGCAGCAGCCACAGAGAAGGCAGAGCTTGGATTTAACAAGGTTCCGTTTAGATTTTTGGCATACTGAAGGTAGAGGCTCAGGGCAGTGGAAGGTGTTCAGTCGAGTCATTACTATAAAAGATTCTGGACTGTAAGTGGAGTAGGAGGAAAGTGGGAATATGAAGATATTTACATCCCCATCCACAGTGTGTGAAAATGTTGATTCCTCATATACCCGTGAGATGGTACCAATCATTTTAAAAGCATGTATCAATCTGAGAGCCAGACAATGGCATTGCATCTATCATTTACCTTGCATTTCCCCGGCTCCTAGTCAAAGTCGAGCCACCTTGAACTACTTACTGACCTGGCTTTATTTTCTTATCAAATGGCTTTCATATCTTGCCAACATTTTTCCAATTATACTTTATCTTTAATCTTTATTTTGTTTTTTTCTACTTTGTCTTGTAAAATTGATTTTAGGAATTTATGTATATTAGGGATATAGATTTTTTTGTCACCTATGTTATAAATATTTTCTCTGTAGATTATTATTTGACTAAGTTTTTGTTATGTTTTTGCTTATAGAAGTTTTAAATGTTCAATTGGTCATTATTCGTTCAATAGCTTTTGGTTTTCCCATTTGTTTAGGAAAGCTTCCCTCACGAATGCTTTAAAATAATCTCATATATTAAGTTTAATACTTGCCTTCTTTAAATATTTTAATTTTCTGGAATTTATTTCTGTATTGGGTAAAATAGAGATAAAACTTACTTTTTCCCCAAACGTGTAGCCTATTTTCTCAACATCATTTATAGAAAAACTTCATTTTTTTTCTCATCTTTTTGCAATACCAAATGTGCTATAGATTAAATTCCATGCATTCTTGGATATCTTTATCAGTCCTCTGTTCTGTTCTTCTGGGATTGCCATATTTTGTTACAATTTAGCTTCTTAGAATATTTTAATATCTGATAGGACAAATCTACCTCATTTATGCATATATTTCACATTGTTCTTGGCAATCCTCACACATTTATTCTTCCATATAAATTTCATATGCAATTTGTCCAGTTCCCAAAGATATGTCCGTTAAGATTATGACTAAAATTTTATTAGATTGAATTCTTTGTTTTGGAGAATTGGCATTTTAATTAGGAGTAAAGCCTGTCACTCTTAAGTCTTCTTTATATCTTTTGATAAAATCTAGTTATTTCATATAGGACTTACATCTTTATTGTTGCATTTAATATTATATTTGTTTATTTTTCCATTTAATTTCTAACTGATTATTAAAAGAAACCTTACTCTATATGTTCTATATCCTGCTGCTTAGGGCAATTATATTATCAGTTATAGTTATTTTAAAAGAATCTCCTTTATTTTCTAAACATATAGCAATTATCTGTTAGTAAGGAAAATTTGTCACCATTTCTGGTATTTTTATCACCAATTTCACTTTTCTAATTTCTTCACCTATCCCCTCTAACATAATTTTGAATAATAGGTATTCTCAGATTTCATTTTGATTTTAGTGACACTCTTCTTAGCAGTTTTCCATTTAATATCACATTTGCTGTCGGTTTCTGATAAATACTCTTGCCATGGGCATATATTTTCCTCTTTTTAAATTAGACTTTTCATTTAAAAGAAAAACAAAAAAACACCAGTGTCTGCTTTTACCTTTATTGCCTTGACTATTTGGTTGGCTTTGTTTTCTAGCTGAATAATCGGTTTTCATTTTTATTAATTCTTATGCACTTTCTCTAGCTTTATTTTCCTCTTCTTGAACTTCATGGGTGACGGGGCCTTTATTTGCACCTCCTTTAATGTAGGTGCTTTGTTGAGGGTCGGGGCAGGGGGGAGGTGGGGAGGTTCCTGGCAGCTGCTCCTTGAAAAGTCCTGGCCCAGCCTGCAGACGCCCTCATTTCTCTGCACAGACCTGGGGAAATCTTCCATCAAGAAAGACTCTATGTCAGAATCTTTCATTTTTCACAAAAAGAATGAATTGTTTTCTCTCAGCTTGGTAGAGCATATTGATCTTCTTTCAGTCAATAACACAAAATGCCTGCCCTTCTGGTCCTCCCTAATGACAGCCATTTGGGTAGTCTGGCATGCTGTTCTTGTCACCAGCCCATCTGAGACAACTGGTATCTGAAAGGAATAATCTAAGAATCATGTTGACTACTCACTTTTCAAGATTCTCCAGGCTTTACTCATAACTCAGATTAGAAAAAGAACTGCACGCCCAAGGCAAACACCTTTTGCTAGATCACAGCCCTTGTCCCCAGCATACACCGCCATGAACCCCAGCACCAGAATGTTCTTTACAGGATCACTATGAGTTTTTAATGCCCACTGGTTGTATTGGAGGCCAGTGTCAGAAACAGACCCATGGAGTCTCTCTGTGTTCTTAAAGGATGATTAGTGATGACTTCTATCATATTTTAAATCTCACATACATAAAGATTTTACATGACATATTTCTCTCAGGCCTTTGGGACTGGAAATTATTTCTCCCATAAAATGGGATACATTTTTTAATTAAATAATGAATGTTATATAATTCATGAGATTGGATTATTTGCCGTGGTTGATAGGAATCTTTGTTCCTTTCTTCACCTCTTTGCTGTGCTCACCGTCTCTCCTTCTTTCACTTAGTATGTCTCCTTGAAGAGTCTTAATCTTTATCTGTTCTTTTATTGTGAGCTGCTTTTGTGAAAATATATCAGGTATAATCAAGTCAGGTCATGTATAAATAGGGAATAAAAGTAAATAAAAGGAATTTCAAGATTTATAAAGCAAAGAAAGGAAACTGGTCTATTTGTTGTTCAGTATCTATGGGAATTGTATAGGGTTCCAATGCTTGGTATATGCCTGAAAAAAAAGTTACAAGGACTTCCTGTAAAAAATCATTTTTTGGACCTGCACTCCATCTCTATGTATGGGAAGCTCAGGGGTTGATACAACTCCTGAATCCAAGAATGCTATACCAGAAAGAGGACTAGAAGGGTTTTTTATTCACCTGTTTTGACATTGTGATGTAGAGAGATTTAAGACCAATCTGGAGATCTCATCTAAAATGCTGACCGGCAGGGCTGAAGCCATGCTTCACTCAGGAAAGATGGGGAAGAAGTAGCCTGTGTGACGTCAGAGCCACACCGCAGTGTCATCACATATTGGCCATCCCCTGGCCTCCCTCGTTCTGGGCGCAGAGGCAGGTCACAGGCTGAACCACCATGACTGGGCTCAGGTGGCGCTCCGGATTGGCTAAAGGGTCTCTCATGGGTTGTGCAACTCTGTGCCTCTCCCCAGGGAGGCCCCGGCACTGGGGAAAGATACCTTACCTTGGGCTCATCCCTTTGGGAAGAGAGTGCTTAACTCAAACAAACACCCCCCAGGAATGACCTATCATACATGTCCCTAACTGCTCTGAGTTTGGCAGCATTTCCAGGGTTAGGGTTTCTGGGGCAATCCTATATCCACCCCCTTCCATTTGCCTCTTCAAAGTCAGAACAAGGTGTAATGGGATAATATTTTTTAACTCTTTTCTGAGGTATTTTTTTATGGATATATTTCTTGTCCTAAAAGTCACAACTCATGGAATGAATGGCGCTCACGGTCTTAGGAAAAGGGAGGAAACAGCCTAGAACAAAGGATTCATTGGAAGATAGTCTTTGTTCCCGAAAAGGGGGGAGGGGAGTTGTTCTAAATTACAAAAACTTTCCTTTACACATCAAGGACAGAGCTAGGAATTATGAGCAAAGAAAATCTTTGCCATCAAAGGGGGAAAGTTAGAAGAATATGCACTAGGTAAGGATGACAGGATGTGCAATAGGTAACACTGCATAAGAATGGGGAGAGCGGCAGCCCAAGGAAAAAGGTTTGTGAGACCACGATGTATTTGTTCCATGGCTGGAATGTGAAGAACACTAGAAACAATCTTATTTTGTGGGGGAGGAGACCTGGGTCACTCATGCAAAAATGGCAGAAGAATGCATGGGAACATACCGAAAAAAGATATGGTCTATTTATCTCTCTGTGTTTCTTTAAAACGATTGGCAGCCATTTTGCTTTTGAGCCCCTCGCCCTCCTACGTTGCCCTGAAGCTGAGGAAAGGGAGCTGGCTTGAAGCTCTGCAGTTCTTACCTTGTCTGCACAACTCCATAAAATGTGAAAAGCCCTCCCATGCCCACGGGTTTTCATTCTGTTTTCCCTTACCCTGTGAGACAGGACCAGAATATGTTTGTGGGACACCTCTGCGGTCCGGTTTTACCATGAGGTTTTTTGGGGTTTTTTTTTTGGTCTTGTTTTATTAGTTTGTTTCGATTTTTTAATTAAGCCATAGAGTCAAAAATAATCAAGAGTGAAAAATATTTAAGAGTTGTATTAGTTTCCTAAGGCTGCTGTAACAAAGCACACAAACTGGGCGTCGTAAACGACAGACATCTATTGTCTCACAGCTGTGGAAGTCAGAAGTCTGAACAGGGCTGCTTTCTCCCCCGTCCGTGAAGGAGAATCCGTTCCTCGTCTCTCCCCCGCATCTGGAGGTTCTCACGATCTTTGGTGTCCCTTGGTTTATAGAAGCAGCACCCCAGTCTCTTCTGCCTAATGTTCACATGGCGGAGTTCAGTTTTCTCCTGTGTATAACTATCTTGAAAATCTCACCTTTTTCCTAAGGACACCAGTCATATTGGATTAAGGATCCGGTATGACCTCATCTTAACTAATTCATCTGCAAAAGCCCTACTTCCTAATAAGGTCACAATAGAAGTCATGGGGATTAAGACTTCATGAATCTAAAGAGGGGGGGACACAATTCAACTCATAACTGTTCTTTTGGCTTAGTTTAGACTTTAATATAGAAAATTACTAGAAAATACAAGAAAAGCTGTTCTTTGGTCCTCATCTTGAAGAAACAATGGGAAGTCTGTGCAATTTAGAAAAAAGAATGTATAGGGGTGTGCTCATTGTCTGTAAGGACAATACATTCACTCCTCTCCTGACATTCTATGGTTCACTAAAATCAGGCTTGCTTAGGGTCCACATCAGCAGACCCCCACTCAGCCATGAGGACACACTAACCTCAAATGAGTTCCAGTAAAGGATCTCTGTCTTTCATATTTTATAAACCTTCTTTTTCTTGCTTGTATTCCTAGAGTTCCATTTTTCACATGCAAATATGAGAAGACATGAAAGAACAGGTATTTTCTCTTCTCTGTAGCAGAAGTTTCAAAAAGGAGATTTGTTTTCCATCTTTGACAGACATATCCATCGAAATATATCTTTCAAAAAAGGGATTTTTTTTTCTGCACTGGGGGCCAATAAAGGAAGCAGGGATCCTAATTTACATGAAAAAAAAGTAGAAACATTATTTGAGGCACAGATGCATCTTATTGCCTTTCTTAACATGTCACAAAAGTCAGAGTAGAAGCAGCCAGCACCAAAAATTTAAGAGCACTTTCAATTCATAAAATATCAGGGCCTCCAAAGGCTTCTAGGAAAAGTATTAAAAGTCTGTTCACTTCCATAGGAGCTATACTCTCAAATATATGTTTTAAAAATAAATCTCAGGGGGCAAGTCTCATTTTATCATCAAAGCATTTCTTATGTCCCCATCTGAGGAGATGCAAATATTTATTACATGCTCCTCTGCAGATGGTAAAATTCCATACAAAATAGATAAATATTCTCTGTCCTATAGAAGTGTACATTTTCTGTGTGTTCAACCTTCTATAGATAATGTCCAAGCTAGGGCTTAACTACCTAAATGAGCTTTTTTTTTTTTTTTTTTTTTAAGATTATATTTATTTATTTGAAGAGAGAGAGCACAAGCAGGGGGAAATAAGAAGCCTGATTCAGGGCTTAATCCCAGGACCCTGGGATTGTGACCTGACCTGAAGGTGGCCGCTTAACCCACTGAGCCAGACAGGTGCCCCTAAAGGGACCCGATGGAACTAAGCAGTCACTCTTACTGTGACCACTGTCATACTCCAAGGATTCCCTTGATTGAATTTAAAAAGCAAAACAGAACCAAAAAACCACTCAAGCAATTTTTAGGTCTTAAGTCCGCAGAGGAAGGGAATCCAGGGAGGAGGATACAAGGTGTTGATCCTATTTCTGTGGCTTCTAGCTGCAAGCATTTGATCCTCTCACTGCTCGTCTCTGAGCCGCTTCTCCAAAAGGGAAGCAGACACAATCGATCATGTTTAAGGCCAGTCCAGGTGTAAGTTAGTTGCACAGTGAGGCTGGCTCTCATTTTTTACTTCGTGTTCAGGTTTCTCCTTTAACAACACACAGTTTTCTTCTACTTGTCATTTTAAGCCAAAATGTTAAGAATTAGATTCAACAATGTTCTGTTTAGCTTGCTGATTCATTTCAAGGGAAATAGACCAAGGGTGTTTCTCAGACTTAAGACATTAGAGCTTATGAGGAAATACATTTTAAAAGTGACTTTTTAGTTTTATTTTTCTCCTAAATATGTGAATGGCAGTTTTAGATTGTTAACAAACACCATGCTCAGTCAGGTTTGTCTAGGGGCAAAATCCTGTAAGATGCCTTCATCCTGCAAACATCTCAGAAAGCAAATCTCATCACAAGTCAAAAGTAATGTGTCCGGAGGGTGCTGTGATTTCCTTAAATTCTCGGTCAGCACTGTTCTCTTCTCTGACTCCTTCCCTCCGGTCATCTGGAATTATACTCCACGGGAAAGAGGCTGGCAGTTCTCCTCTCTGTCAGTATTACCAAGTAGGTAGCTTTGGAAACAGTTCCCTCCCTGGAGTATCACAGAAACCTCCCGAACTGATAAATTTTCCAAGTTCATCGGCGAACAGATAGCCCAATGCTCGCATCAGCACTTTGCTTGGCATTTGAACTCCTCGTTACTGACTTAAAAATAGGAGGATCAGGGAAAAGGGAAACAGATTCAGAAGTGCAGAACTTGATAAAATAGCACGAGGTAGGGTGTGGATTAAAGCAGGAAGGGAGAGAACAGTAGCCACTGTGCCGTGTGTCACCTCGTCATAACCCCGAGAGGGAAATGCACATGTTTCTCGGGGAAACCATCCCCTGGGGCAATCCCCCCCCGGACACAGCTGGGGGATCCCAAAGGGAAAGTAAGTCCAATCAGAATCCCTGCCCCATTTCCATGTTCTGCCGATGGTAACAGTCTTCATTTTACTACTCTTTGTAGGTTCTAAATAAGTGAAGGGATGCATGAATGGAAAATTTATACATGAATTAATTGTTTCAGATGATCTCTCAGGTTGATTTCTAGAAATTTTGCAACAGCATGTGAAAAGAATAGACATAAAATCCTCTTTAAAGTGTATTTGAAAGAAATTAAAGCACCAGTGAATATAAGGGAAGCTTAACTGTTCTATGGATTCCATTTGTCTTCTAATCCACTTTGCCCTCTATATGAAATGTGACATAAAGACATCTGCCAATATTTTAAAGGCTTCTGCTGGTGCCTGAATTATATTTTTAAATTAGACCCTAAAGCTGCATTCTAATGCATTACTTTCATTTGCTAAAGTATGCATACAGCCTCCCTCTGCTCCCAGGGTAGCCTTTATTTAATCAGTCCGAGAGCAGCTCAGAGCGTCTCCATCTCCAAGTGAATCTCAGCCAGATCCTGCTGACTTGTACATTTCACCTTTCTGGCTATACATGACCTCCTTGAAGGAAAAGAAAGTAGATACATAATTGAGCAGGAAGAAAATAGATACATAATTGAGCCGGAGACCGGGAGAGGGGAGGAAAAATCCCTTTCGATAATCAGTGAAATGTATGCAAATCTGACTCTGCATCTGATGTGATGTGTGTCCTAGGAAATTCCCCAATAAACAACAGTAGCCTTCCCTTGTAAAAGTTGACACAGCTTTGGTATGTTTGGCCAAAAAAAAAAAAAAAAAAAAAAATGGAAGGGCGAGGTTAAGGAAATTAATCTACTGTTGGTGATTTTTTAGAAAGGGGAAGGTATTGTGTGGACTCTGATGGCAGTAAGGGGTAATGACAGTGGAGTTTCCCCTTGAACCTGCTTTAAACAAAAAATAGTTGGTTCAGATCTTGGTTGTGATGTGTAGATAGAAGATAAGTTGGAGATCCTTAAAGAGACTGGAGTCTCCCAAAGGGAGAAATGCAGAGCTCCAGGCAGGAAAAGTCCTGAGTAGTGGATGTGAACTTGGGAGGACTCCGCTACTATCCCAGGAGGTGTTAATTGTTCATCCCGAGAACACAGACGAAGGCTCACGGGCTCTGGCAGAATCGGATTCGAGTCCGAAAGCAGCTGTTTGTTGACTGTGGGACCCTGGCAATGAGTGGATACCCACTTCTCACTGAGTCTCAGTTCCCCCATCTACAAACCCTGTATAAAAGCGGAGACCCAATCAGTCTCCCTTCTCGGCTTCTGTAAGGATTAAATGAAATAGCGATTCAAAGCCTGTAACAGGAGAGTTAGGTATTGGGTGTCCATCAATGTTAGACTTGGACTTAGGGTATTCTCCGGTATGCTGAAGTAAGCAACTACCCCGATTATCTGGGGTTTAGCACCGCAGGTGTTTGCTTCTTCCTGTGCTAAAAGGTTGATGGGACTTAGGGAGGGAAGGACGAGACTCTGCCATTTGGACCCCTCCTTAGTCATTGTAGCAGAGTGAAGAACCATGAGAGAGATGCATCAGAGCTTTCTACTATCTCGGGCCAGAAATGATGCACATCACCCTTGCTCACGGTTCATGGGTAACATGTAGTCCTTAGACCCTGCCTTACAGCCAGGCAGTCAGACATGTCGAGGAGGAAGATGGAATATTGGCGATCATTCTCTCAGCCATCAGTGACTTTCTTCCACCAAGACCTCCTATGCATCTGCTTCACACACACAAAGAATAAAGGTGGCCTTAAAACCAAAAACAAAGTACGTTTAGTGTAATATATAAAAATTTTCTCAATGTAGGTATCACTCGCACATTTCCACCTACCAGTTCTTCATTAAATAATGAATTTGACTAAATTGTGTTGCCATAAGTTCAGCCAAAAGTAAGGAAATACCAGCTCTCCCCACTCCCTACAACATACCTTAATTTCTAGTTACTTTGGCAGCTCAGTGGATTGCAAAAATCTGATTTCTGTTAGGTTTTCTGAAAATATAAAAATCACCTTCATACCTCCTTTGCCAATTTTTGCTATTCCAAGGGAGGTAGGGATCGTAGGTTGGGAAGGCTGACACAAATCATGGGGGTGACCCCAGCGGCCTGACTCACTCCTAGGATGTGGTCTTTGCCTCACATCTGTAAAATAAAGTATTAGGATATATCCTCCAGGGACTCTTCAACCTCTAATATCAAACCATTCTACAGTAATTTTCAATAAGGATTTCTGCCTGGGATGTATAATGCTGATGGAATTTCCTCTGCATTCCAACAAATGGGCTGAATTGCATAGGGACCCAAGAGATTTATTGCCTACTTCCTGCTGGATTAACCACCTCTCTTGGTATTCGACAGTGGGTCGAATAGAGAACATTTTGATGAAATGATGTTCACAAATTCCTTCACAAACTGTAGTCAAAACTACTGACAGTAAACACTGCTATTCTTTGCCTTTAACGTACTTGAATGTTTGAAGTCATGTTTTGACCTCTCTTTACGACACTCTTCTCTCCTTTAAATAAAAGTTTGCGTTTTAAAAGTGTCTGATTATCGTAAGAGGACATCTTTCAGTTTGCCCAAGGAATTTGGAGCATCGCATTTATTCAACCAACGTCTCTTAAGATTTTACTGTCTTAGGCTTCCTCTTAACACCAGGATACGGAGGTAAAGAATATAAATATTTTCCTCCAGGAGCGCTCTGAGGAAGAAAAATTGGTAAAAGATAATTACCATATAGCATGATAAATATAAAGATAGAGGGAAGAAAGGAGTGATATGTGTTCTTTGAAAACAGGAAATTTTATGATACCCTGGAGCATAGAAGCTGTGGTTTATTAGCTTTCACAGTGAGGGAATATGTGAGGACAATTGATTCACCATCATCCCATTCCACTATAACTAATCATGTCATTGACATTTGACCACATTTCAAGGCATGAAAAAGAATCTCTCAGTGATTAACCCATTCCCCTTAAAAACACTAGAAAGCAGATACGTGGGATATGTAGAGTAGAATGTGTGTCACTAATGCTAATTTTGCCAAGAATAACTCAGAGATTATTGGGTGGGGGAGTATCTTGACTTTCAAATTGTCTTCTTTTCTCCCTGTGCTAATTTATACATTTTTCTTCCTGCTGTCACCCTTCCTGACTCCACAAATTTCTCTCTTCATTCTATGACCCTTGCTTTCCCTGCGTATTCTTACAGTCCCTCTTCTTCCTCAGATGATTTTTCTCTTGAAGGCTCTTCTTAGATTGATCACCTTGCATTGTAAATGAGGTTTACGCTGGTATTTCTTTCTTTTTTTTTTTTTTTTCCCCAAGGTTTTATTTATTTGACAGAGAGAGAGATCACAAGCAGGCAGAGGAGCAGGCAGAGAGAGAGGGGGAAGCAGGCTCCCCGCTGAGCAGAGAGCCCGATGTGGGGCTCGGTCCCAGGACCCCGAGACCACGACCTCAGCCGAAGGCAGAGGCCTCAACCCACTGAGCCACCCAGGCGCCCCTACGCTGGTATTTCAAAGAATCATGAGTACACGTTAGCAGGCATTTCTCTGCTTGCTATGAGCTTTCTAAAACACAAATTCAGTTATTAGAGGCAGGGACTATTGCACCAGACATAATATGTATCCCTGGAATGTCGATCCAGGTGCCAGAAAATTGCAGGCCAGTAGGAAAATGGTGTAATCTGTGATTCCATCTGGCCCATGAATTTCCAGTGGCCTTGCTTATAGATTGTCAGAACTGTTCATTAAGTTTGTTGTGAAACCAAAGGCTTAATATCTGTAATTTAGAGGGTTCAATAGGCAGTTAAATTGAGTGAAACTATTTTTGAATGACTACTCTAGTTTCAGAGAAATAGCCGACATTGCAGCTCGGAAGAGCTACATTTGAGGCAGCACCAGGAATTTAAAATTATTTATAGGCCTTTTAGAAAAGGGCTCTGCTCTGCTAACTTGAGAAACTTTTTTTCCTCCTTGTTATTTATTTATTTTTTTAACAAAAGCTTGAGTGCTGACAAAAGGAAACATTTCTAATGCAGATAGGTTATCAGTCACAACCACAGAACTTGCACCGGCTCCACAGGGGCAAAGGTTGATTGTGTTTTCTGTTTTTGTCTTTGTCTGATCTGCGGTTATCTTCAAATGCACGCACTGATCGTGAAAATGGGTGTGCATGTCGTGTATGTGCTGAAGGGGGGACTGCGATGTGCTGAATGAGAGGCAGAAATGAATTCCTTATGGAAGTCCTTCCATGCCAGCCATTTATAAGCAATCCCTTTGACACGTTATACCAATAATGGGGATAGTTATCCATCCCTCAAATAAGGGAAGATTCCCGAATTCAAAATATGGCACTGATAGATGATGGAAATATGACATGTTCGGATGCTTGACACGAAAAGCTGATGGGGGTGCCTGGGTGGCTCAGTGGGTTAAGTGGCTGCCTTTGGCTCAGGTCATGATCCTAGGGTCCTGGGATGGAGCCCTGTGTGTGTGTGGGGGGGGCGGTCCTTGCTCAGCAGGGAGTCTGCTTCCCCCTCTTCCTCTGCCTCTCGCCCCTGTTCCTGCGCTCTCACTTGCTCTCTCTCTCTGCGTCTCTCTCTCTCAAATAAATAAATAAAATCTTAAAAAAAAAAAGATGATGCCGATGTCCAGGTGATGTCTAAGGACAGATGGATACCGACACGTGCCCTGCAGAGGTGCGCGTGAAGAGCAGTGGGGCCTCATGGGTGCTGGTGTCATAACCGCCTAATTGGAAAAGGTTTCCAGAAAAGCTCAGAAGCTCATCCCTACATTACACACAGGGGCACTGGAAACTCACTTTTTTCAGGGCTAGATAAAATTTTATCTACTAATACCAGGAGGATCCTGATGTCGTAGGGCAGTAATTGCCAGTTGCCTCCCCAAAATCCATCTCTCTTTTCTCCCCCCAGACCCCACTGATTTTCTTCAGAATAGCCAGGATAAAAACATTAAAAATATGCCAAGATAAAAGTGTGAGAAAAAATTATATTTGACCTCTCTTACAGTTTGGGTGACAGACTTAATGCAAAGGAGATGTAAGTGTAAGTCAGCTGGGGATTTCTGGGAAAGTTTTGCTTTCCTGGAATAGATGCCACCCCTTTTTTCTGTCACTCATTCCCATCGTCTTCCTTCCTGGAGTGAGAGCATGAGCTTGAGATAGAGCATTTCTTTTGTGATCAAGAGGCAAGCAACAAGATAAAAAAAAACAACACATGTGGTGATAGAGCAGAAAGCAAGAAGGAGCCTAAGACATTAATGATGTTGTAGACTTTCTATCATGAAAGAAAAATGTAAACCCTCACCACTAACTGCACTGTTGAGAGCTTCAGGTAGGTCTCAGATGCAAATGCATTTTTGGGAATTATAAGAATACATCGTTTCTATGGAACATTTCCAGTACATAATGCAAGTAAACAAGGAAATAAATAAAATAAAAGCCAAACACAGCCCTAACCAATACCGCTTAATATGTCAAAAGATTAAGTAACCATCTGTGATAAGAGATATAAATTAGTGTTTAAACTATAATTACAAAGGAATACTGTTCCATGGTTTTCTTTATTCTGATGTATGAAATTTTGACGACACATTGCTGTTTGGTAAATAACAATGGGAATGATGAAATGAATTTAAACGCTGTGCTGCAGTGAACACTTCTTTGCGGTTGTATAAGAAAATGAACTTTGTGATATTTTCATATTTTTTAAGCACTCATACAATTTTGCCTTTGCATTCTTTTCACCGATGCCTGCGGTTTTAGGAATCATTGTCAATAATTATCTTGATCACTCAATTTTATTATGTCTCAACCCATGACCTCCTCATCAGATTTTCTTCGATTCCTACTCAAATTCAAATAAATGACTCAAATGACTCAAATATTCACTCAAATAAATGAC